>JAULCB010232674.1:0-13169 GCA_032358575.1 Dendronotus rufus
ATGAGACCTTTGTATCCTTCCTATGCTCCTTTACCATTCAGCTGCGAGGGACTGATTACGAATGAGACCTTTGTATCATTCCTATGCTCCTTTACCATTCAGCTGCGAGGGACTGATTACGAATGAGACCTTTGTATCATTCCTATGCTCCTTTACCATTCAGCTGCGAGGGACTGATTATCTAGTGATTATTCAATATTATTATTATCACCACCCACAGTCGTTGACCTTATTATTTCCTCTGTCTGTTTTAGGCCTGTATGATATTGGAAAAGGCCGGCATAAACCCTCACAACTTGCTGTCCAGCTCTAGCACATCGTCGTCCAGTCCTGTGTATGGAGGGGACGGTCGGAAGGAACGCACTGCCTACTGCAACATCTCGCTCCCCGGTCCTCAACCCACCGTGTCCGAGGAGGGCAACAACTTGGCCCAGCGTTTGTTCATCGTGTGTCAACCAGCAGGGGTCAACGAACGAGTGCTGAAGGACGCGTTCTGTCGTTTTGGAAATTTGATCGATGTCTACCTGCTATCGGGTAGGATGGCCATCTCAATGCTATACTTGCTTCTCTCCTTATGGTTATCACGATTGGAAGAGGGAAACCCATTTCAATATATCGTCTCTATTATTGACAAATGTTTTCTTCACTTTTTATGATAATTCTAGATAGCTTTGTATTCCTACTATGCTTTCCTCCAATATAATGTACCTACCCATTTTTACAATTTAGGTTTGAAAAGAATTAAATTTGGATTGGATTAAGAATTAGCTATGTATTGTTCACGAGTGTACTCCAGACCTGTAAATCTTCAGCCAATTAATTGTCTGATTTCAGAAATTTTTACTATCCAAGGGGACTAAAAGCCTTTAGTTTTTGTTTCCACATTGCTATTTTCATTGGGATATGAAATGTTTCAGACTATTTTTCTTTTTGCCATTTACACCCCTGTATAATCTTTTGTATTTTGTATTTGTGCAGGCCGTAACTATGGCTATGCCAAGTTTGCCTGTAAGGAGAGTGCTATCAAGGCAATGGAAACGTTGCATGGCCAGACCCTAGCGGGTCAGAGGATGAAAGTGCTGGAGGCAGAACCTCCCAAGTCACACCCATCTGGCGTTGGGGACGAAGGACCGTCGAAGAAACAAAGACTCTGAATGTTACGGTAAGAAGCGTACTCTGATATTTTGGCTTAATTTTTAGTAACTTTTTATTCTAACAAGAGTAATACAACAAAGTTGACAATTGGACCGTAAAGGCTATTGACTAACAAATGATACGACTCAAATGAAGTCTCACAGTTTATTGATATTTTATAATCTCTTCTTCAAATTGTGTTGTGACTATGATTATTTCAAAACATCCTACACTCCAGTCCACTTCTATCAACATTAAGTCCCAAACTCATTTCTATTTATCATTAGTAAATGGGGCCTTAGTAAATATTCTCGTGTATATTGATGATTTTTCTTTTTTTCTTATATTGTCAACCCAAATCCCATTATTCTTAACACTTGTTTGTTGCTGACAAAATTTGCATGATTCTATTTCAAAAAGTGATTATTTATTACTACCCTATTGATTCTTTAAAAATCTGTTCCCACACTATTTACCAAAAAAAACCTGTAATTTTCACATTGAAATTGATACAGTTTGAATAATAAATTACGACTTTAAACAACCCGAAAGAAAAAATCTAGAGTTGTTATCATCTTCATCCAACTCTGCTCCTATGCATTGCTACTACGAGATGCAGATGCTAGTTTTAGGGCACATTTCTGGGAGGAGATAAGATGTTTTAATTAGTAATGGTAGTAAAATGAACTCGCTGACTTCTTACAATATGCAGTGTTGTCTGTATGATTCGTTTCCATCGATTGTTAGTCCTCAACCTCACCAGTGCCTTCCCCCATCCACTCTTGTTATATACCGCCATTTTCATTGGAGCTGTATAGCCATCTTTGCGTTTGGTCTCAAAATTGGCGGTATTTTAACGAGGTTTTACTTGCTTTAACTTAAACCATCTCTGTAGCTTCTTGTAAGTCGAATATTTTTGTAGAGCCAATATCCCAAAACCCTTTTCATTTTTTGTCTTTAACTTTTAAGACTTTACTTGACCAAATCCATTGGTTTTGAAAGTAATAGAATTCCATAAGACTGACTAAGGACAATGAACCCAAACCACCTACTGTAGTCAATATGACAATTCATTGTGTTGAACATCATCGGGTTCTTACATAGTTTGTTCAACCTTAGATCTCTTGTCACATAGGGTTTGGAGAAAGGTTTCGATATCTGATATCGGTACAACAAAATCATTTGACTTCTCTATCATGTGATCTTTATCCCTGTTATAACCAACTTCTTACCTTCCAGGAGACAACTGATGACAAGACCAAACGAAAAACGAAGACTGTATCGACTAGACTTACTCTCCACACCAGACGTACACAAGTATTTGACGACAAAAGCCGACTGCGTATTCGCACATCTCCAGACTATTTTTAAAACCAAAAAAAACGACGACCCAACACACTTTGTGAACAGACTCGGGACTGGCTTTGGACCGTGAAATAGACACGGGACCCGTAACTTTCTGTCGACATTTATTTTTAACGAGGCCGGAAATGAAATAGAAAAACCATTTAGTGAGATAGAGAATTGGTTGAAGGTTTTAGTTATGCTCGCAATAAGTCATTATCTTGTCATTTTTCTTCATTGTTCAAATTTCCGACATTTTCATTTTTTAAATTTTGCCTGTCTTCAATAAATTTTTAACGGAAATTCTGCTGCCCTTTGCCCATTTAATTGTTATGTTTTGTTAACTAACTGTTTGTTAAAATGTTTGTCTGATTTGGATCTTTGGTCTACATCCGTTAGGAAAAGAAGTAAAAAACACAGGTGCTGTGTCATTGATGAACTATTTTGTAGTTATTTCATTCATTGTCCTTTCTAAAATACCTGATCTTGTTCAGCAAGTTTGAAAGTGAAATTAATGATACTTGATCAACTCCTGAGGCAGTTTTAGTTTTGGTTTTGCTGAGCATTGTTTTTTCAAAGTGATCTTTGTTCTAGTTTTAATCTTTGTTAGTTTCTACAGTTGTTTTGATAACAAGCCAATAATAGCAACAAATGAGCACTCGATAACCAATCGAAGATGTCAATGGCCGGCGGGACTGTGACAATCTTCGTGTTGGACCCTACTACTAATAGACATACCCGACCCGACCCGACCCTCTCCATTTACTCGTGCCCAGTGCGTCTATTAGAACGAATACAGTAGATAATTCTAACAGATAGAGCTACTGAACTCGTGGAGAGAAATACAGGTTTTACACAATTTCTGATTATTGCATCCTTTGTATTGAGATGGCAACAATGTCCCAACATTTGAAGGAGAGGAACAACATTGTTCATAGTTCAATCGCAGGCATTTTACCCTGGACTGGAAAGCATATCATGGGACCTTTTGTGCGTGTGTTGGTCACTCACTAAGTTCTTTGAATAGCAGTTATGTATTCAGATGTTTTCTTTGAGAGGAGGGTCGATTGGCTTACTGTGTAGTTTCTAACGTACCTTGAAACCTATTACAATGATTTCAAAGGTTTGATCTCTCTGATAGTACGTCTAGGAGTGCAGACAATGTTAGATTCTATACGCATCTTGAGTTAAACGAAAGGTATAAAAAAGATGGCAAGATAAAACATTCATGAGACGAATCAGCACATTGTTGGGTTTAAGTATCAGTTTCATATTTAGGTATCGGTAAGTTATTTTCATCAAATCTCTTTTTTTTTTATAAATTCCGGTTTTCATTTTCTTTTCCTGCGTCTTGAAAATGCTTAAACCCTATTTTGTTTGTTCAGTTGACACCAACGGTTGTGAATGTTTTATGAATGTTTTATGAATGTTCATAGATTATTGTAATTATAACCAAAACTGCCTTTTGCTAGGTATCATCTGTAGTTTGAGCATTAGGGAAGGAAAAAAAAGCAAGGTAATTTTTTCCATTTGTATATCACAGGGCTGACATACTACTTTAATATTGCATTGAAAATGACAGGTACGTTGACAAGACATATTCCTTACCTTCTTTTACACTTGGTAGATTATTATATTTATTATTTACCAAATGCATCTACCACACCACTGTTATCATTCTAGTTATTTGAAAGTTTTCACCATTCGGAAATGTATAGAGGAGAGTTTGAAGTATAGGAAATTGTTTTGAATGAATGATAATATTAATATATTTTAAACTTGAGCTTTTGTCAAAGTGAAAAAACTATTTTTTAAAAGAAAGATAAGTGTATGGATAGTACACTTGTTAATTGTCATTAGATTTAATTGTATCCTGTACAGTGGAAGTCGGATTCAACAAGGTCGTCGGGACTGACGCCACGATCTCGTTGTATGCGACCTTTCTTTATTACGCAAGGTTGCATACAGGGATTCCAACTGGCCTCGTTGTAGCCGACTTCTCGTTGAATCCGGTGCCTACTGTAGTTATTTCGCTTGATGATAATCTCTATTTACCCCTTCCTGGTTTCAGTATGGTGGCATACTTACTTACAACTGCTGCTGCAGCACATATGCATGACTCGACAACAAAGGCTGGACCTACTATGGGCTGTACCTACTATGGGCTGTACCTACTATGGGCTGGACCTACTATGGGCTGGACCTACTCTGGGCTGGACCTACTATGGGCTGGACCTACTCTGGGCTGGACCTACTCTGGGCTGTACCTACTACATACGTAAGGTTCTCTTGACATATGGTCGAGATCTACGCTCCCTTTCGTTTGCTTGAAAGTAAGTATGAGGAAATATGGCCTCTTTCTTTTTAGCTTACGCTGTCTTGAATATTCACATTTGATTTTCTCTATGTTATTCAGTTTCAAGTTAATTTCTCAACTAAGATGAAATTAAAGTTGGCAATCGATAGTGTGTTGCTGTTTGTCATGAAGTAGAAATAAAAATCAGTACCGGTATGGTATATCTATTTGTGAGTTTGATGCACACAAACATCTGTTTTTTTCTGAACTTGGGAATTTCTGACAATGTTCTGGCCTGGTTTAGATCGTATCTTACCCGTAGATCCCAGTCAGTACTCATCAATAGGGAAACCTCCGATAATCTTTCTTTAAATTTTGGGGTTCCACAAGGGTCAGTCTTGGGGCTTGTTCTGTATACTCTTTATAATCACCTATCACTATCAGTAAAGTTATTCAACCTCATTCTGTAAATTATCACATGTATGCAGATGATACACGACTTTATAAAGAAGCTTCTCCATCTGATCTTGTATCTCTTTCGCTAACTATCAATAACTGTTGTAATTCTGTCAAGTTGTGGATGCAAACAAACAAGTTGAATTTTAATTAACGATGATAAAACTGAAGTGCTTTTATGTTCGACAGAATCAAAATTGAAGCACATTGAACATGACGACTATGAACATTGGTGACGTTACCATTCCTTTGTCAGTCAACCCCAGACCCCAGACCCCTTATTATTATTATTATTATTTGCCATAATAACCCACATTTGAGTACCTCCTAAAAAATAGTCAGCTTCATACTCCCCTTACTCGAAAAGTTTATGTGAAGGATGAACCGTTAAAAAAAATTCTAATACGTACAAGAATGGGAGTAAAGGGAATTTATTTCTCTTTGCGTAGCCTGCAGTACAGAATAGGACATGGCAAATGGGGCCCGGGGTCGGGGAATAGAAGGGTTAAACAGTGTGCCACCACCTGCCTGGGACAGATGGTTTGTCTGACACTGACACGCACAGTTTCATTTTATATTTTCAGCCTTATTGTTTCTGAATCCTCCAAATGATCAGATCTATTTGGACAGATTTTTACATTAATAGAGACCAGTTTTGTTTCACTCAATTACTTTAGAACTATGCCAGTTAACGATTGTTAACCCGAGTTGTTGCTTATGCTCTTCTTTCATTAGATTGTTGCACCCTTTTAAAGAGGTCTTGTCAACCCGCTACAAACAACAGACAGTACTGGCCATCCGAAAGCAAGAGATAGGTAGGTATGGGAATTTATTTGTTATCTCTCGAAGGTGGGGGGGTGTTGACTGTTTGTTGGGGGTGGGGGTGTGTGTATTTTGTATGATTGATGATTTGCTTTGAATTATGTAATGAACGGCGATAATGGAAAACCCAGTAATTTGGATGCAGGGTGAGGAAGTGTTTGTGGTGCGAGAGATTAAGTTGAGATGCCTGCTTGCTATTTTTGAGGCGCCTTTTTCATTTTGTATTTAATTTTATCTAACTCATTGTAATGTCGACAGCCTATCCCCTTGATGAACATTGATTCCTTGGGAAAACTCTTTACACAACTTTCTTCATCCAGAGACATATGTAAAATTAAAAGGTCCCCCTGGTCATTGTCCTAAATATTGTAACACGCCTAACAACAGGCTGCACGTATCATCCGATGTCTTCTTCAGGGATAAATGTGGTATTGTGAAGTGCTTAGTAGTATTAGTAGAGCATGGTGAAGACTGTAGTCTAAGTGCCATAGAAGTTATTTATTTTCAGTTTAAAAACTTGTTTTTTCAACTCTCAGATTTCAGGATATATTCCAACAAGTCGGAAGTGAAAGACGTGGAAGTGGTATAACTCATCAGGACTAGATACACTCATCCCCGTTGAATGAAAAAGACAGAGAAGAAGATGAATAAAAACATTGAAATTATTTATTGATATTGTTTGATTTTTTTTCTCCTATAACTTCTGCGAGTTTTTTTTTTAACGTTTCAAAGCTTTTAGTTTAAAACCTGTTTCCACACAGGCTGCACCTCAATATTATGGTGGGCAACGGGAGCTGAGTGGTTTGTCAGTTGACCAAAACAGTGTGTCAAGAAACACTGAGCGAGGCTGAAACTAGATGGGTGACCATCTGGAAGTTGAGACTGAACCGAAAGCTGGCCGGCGTGTGTCCTTGGGTAAGGCACTTAATCCATATTTACCCCACTCAACCCAGGTGTCAAAGAGTACCTGACTATGGGCAGTGACGGAGGGGAGTTGAGAAAGAATTATTGGTTTGCTATTTGCCTGACAGGGGATAAATTGAACATAGTAAAGCGCTTAGAGCATGGTGAAGACCAAGGATAAGCGCTATCTAAATGCCATCCTTTATGTATTTATATAGTCCATGTGCCATAGGAGGACTTAACATGAGAACATGTTTGAACACACTACCAGAGTGGAAACATTAAGGACTTCACCTCAGTCTAGGTTCAAATTCAGGACTTGATCAGACCAACGTGGAGTTCTCAAATTAAATTATTTGATGGCAGCAGAAATAACTTAAGAGTTTGAGATGTATACCTGAAAGCGTTTTAAGTTTAAGTTTCATAGGCGTATTCCCTCCGATGATTACTGATGATTAAAACTTTTCAAAAGCATTTTTCTGATCTTCTAAACAAGCTTTTTATTGAATCTTTCTTTGCAACACACTCCTGTTACGTGGAGCCAATCTGCAACTTTTAGATCCCTGTTGCTATTGTAATAAGGGTTCTCAATAAAGACAAAGTCAAAGAGGACGAAAACAATTGGAGATCTTTATCTTACCATCCCTGTAATCCTGATACTAGACTGATATAAATGGATTGTCTCGAGTCTGAGCTCTCTAGGTCTCGTCTATCTCTTCGGTAGAGTTCATCACTGAGGAAGAGGATGAACTAGGCTAGGCTACTTATTATGAGGGATGATACACAAATATACTAATACTAATACTATGGAAACTATATTAGTACAGAAGTACATGTACAGGAATGCCGTACTGCGTGTGCGTGTACTTAGTGAACCTAGGCCTGGGATTCGGGATCGAAGTGTTCTTTGATGCTGACACTTTTAAATTTGTGGCATAACTGTCGACATTTGACAGGGACCGGAGAGTGAATCACAATGAATGAGAGGTCCTGGGTTTGAATCCGTGGTCTTACTACTATGCCAAGTCCTTGGGAAAGACTACACATATTTTCCTCACTTCAATCTTGAGTGAATGAGTACCCAGCTATGGGCAGAGAAAGATTCTGATGACAGTACAAGCGGCCATAAATGAAAAGGTGCCTGATTGTGAATGATCTGGTGGATAATGTTGCATTGCTCTAAGCACTTCGTTGACTTATTCTCAAATTCCAAAAGTCATCAAAAGAAACACTGTTGTGTTGTATAATAGAATCAAAGAACCTTTAATCTTGACACCACAAAAACAGGACTAGGAATCTTCAAATCTTAGTAATAATAAGTTCAAATAATCAACAATGAACAATTATTCGTTCCAATAGACACGCATCCTGCTGCTTTTCGTTTTGCAGTGACCTATAATGAGACTGTTGGGAAATCCACCACGCAAACAATGCTACCCCTCACCCCCCAAAAAAAATAAATTAATTCTCATCTCTTCACATGATGCAACTGGAAATATGCCCCAGTTTGGATCCTTACTAATAATAAAATTAAAATCGATCTCCCTCTATGTATTTACTCGCGCCTGACGTGTCTATTGAAATGAATAAAGTGAAAATGAGTCGCAGAGATCAATTTGGAATGCATCTTTTTTTCTCTCCATAAACCCCAGTTGCTGAGATCAATAAAAATCATAACCAAGTCTCATTCTTCTGGTGAACACTAGGTATACAATTCTGGCATAAAACGCCAAGTTCAACAAAACATACGATTCAATCGTGCCTTTCCGGGGTCCTAGACTAACTCAAACAAAATAATATTATGTATCACGTAAATGGTAAATATGCAAAGATTCAAGTCCCAACTGAGTAGAAGATTTTTAGACACAATAATTGTACTTCCTGTGTATATGAAGAGGGGTTTTCAAGCAAGACTTGCTTAGTTGATCCTGCCTAAATGGCAATGGGCAAATCAATGATCAGCTGGTTATTAGTATTAGCACACTTAGGCACTGACTGAATGGGAGTTTTCTCAATTGATAAGAAATGACTTAACGAGTTTTGGACAACCACTCGTCATATAAATAAACAACAGTCTCGTACTAATGTGGGTGTATATTGTACCCAGCAAGGCTTAACCAATACCAATACACAATGGACGTGGGGTGCAAATATCACAGTAATAACAAAATCTGTAAAATTATCAAAGAATAACAATGGCCCCCTATAACAATATACAGTTGGTCAACATGATCAGTAAGTCAGTAAGAACGAAAAGAATGATAATAATCATTATATTGTAGTTGTAGTCAATGACAATGAATCAACTAAAATAGACGTACATACGAATACATCCATGACATACACTGTTACACTACACCCTCACCGCACCCGTTACACTACACCCTCACCCCACCCGTTACACTACACCCTCACCCCACCCGTTATACTACACCCTCACCCCACCCTTTTAGAGACATGATCAGATAACGGTTTATTTCTTTATTACAGTGGAACTCTACAACAATCGGGCTGACATTAACCAGCAAAAAGAAAACCTGCTGTAAATGAGCATAGAGTCTAATTCAAATACATGTACATACTTTTAACAATAGAAACAAATAGAGGATTTGAAAATATACTGTAGTTTGTTGTAACTGAGAATACCATACTTGACATTAACGAGCTATACTGTTAGACGTACATATATCATAGGTGCCACTGTCAAATGGTGAAAAAGGAGGAACTTTTATCGGCATAGGTGGGAACTTCTGGCAATTAAAAATTGATACAAATTAGAGCATTCTGGAGTACTCCAGGCTATATATTACCATTCTTTCACCGCTACTTCACGATTTCACGGATAGCGGAGGAAATGCAGACAAATTCGGCGGATCAGCGGATAGCGGCACCTATGATATATTTGTAAAAAGAGATTGTGATTCTCAAATGCAGCTTATCACCAGGCATAATGTGCTGTATCAACAATACAAATACAAATAGTTTACTTTTTTTTTTTAATTCATTTTTAAATCTGAGCTAAAAAAAAAGCATTATTACTTTGTTGAAACGTATTTTAATTGATACATATATATGCCGATTTCTTGTATGTAGCTAGATGATATATTTTTTATTGCCTTTGTGTAGACGCCATTTAACACATGTAATGTAATGTAAAGCACATGGAGCACAACCTGGTCATGAAGACATTATAAATGTTATAATAATAATAATATACATTTATGTATTTATTATTATTTATTTAGAGTTGAAAGTGTGTCCCTTGGTATTGTCTCCTGAAAGTATTTATTGTTGTTGTAGTGGTTGTTTTTGAAACTAAAACCATCCGATGGTAATCAATAATACTACTACAACCCATTGTTTTGATATAATGTCCAAATTCTTATATGAAAACAAGACAATAAACTACAAAAAGATCATCTAATTAAGAGAAAGAAATGTGAAAAAAAGTAAAATGCATTATATAATATTATATTGAAAACGTGCTACCGGCCAGTATTGCCTTTTGGTTAAACTATAACTACAATAACGTGTACAACATATGTGTTGTGTGTGTGTGTGTGCTGTAAACACTGTGTAGTACAGTATATAGTTGATTCCTAACACACACAACGATGAGTAGGGAACAAAAACTGATAGATTAAACGGAGATGATTACAATCTTTTCCTCCAATAGACAAATGAATACAATTCAGAACCTAAAAAGATCACTTGACATCATAAAAATCTACGTGATCTCCATTTTCAAATGAATTCTCTGTGAGTATTTTCAGCAGTATTTTAGAAGAGACGTCACATTCCAGTAGTTTCTTGTCTTTTATGGAATCTGGAAAATTAAACAAATTGTATGCATAATTAAGAGATAGATAAATAAACCATCAATGTCACGTTGCGCTTTTTTCTTAAATTCAAAATGTTGATGAGCATTGTGTACCATCCTAGTCTATAACAAACAGGATAGCAAAGAGCAGTTTAAGTCATGAACAACTCGATAGGAAGTAGGAAGACTTTCACAGACGATCCAGACATCATGAGGGAAGATTGTAAACAGCAAGGGAAATTACCTAGAGGTAGACCAAAACTAACATGGCAGGAAGTAATTACAGAAACCATCAAAAACAAGGGATGTAAGTTTGTAGATGCAAAAAAGAAGACATTGGATAGAAATCAGTGGCGAAAGTTCGTTTATGATGCTTAAACCTTACACCGAAAGGTACAAAAGGTAAATTGATCAAGAAAGAAGAAGAATCTTTAACTTTATTCCTTCTTCTTCCTTCCTTGCCTGTATCCCGGCATGCGGCAGACACAGAGGGTCACAGTCATCCCGGCATGCGGCACACACAGTAGAGGATCACAGTCAGTCTTAGAGTCTAAAGGCCTGACCACAGCACATATATTCTCCAGCAGGCCTAAGACTAAGCACACCAACAATTTCTAGCCTGGCTATGTGTACTGTCTTTCAATATTTCTCGTTGAATGCGACCTCGTTGAATACGGCGCCCACTGTGTGCTTTTTGAGATACAATAACCTAAGAGAGATTTTACAATTGTTTTCTTTTATTGTTTTTTTTTCAAAGAAAAGAGAAAGGGAAATTGCTTACCATTGAACCACTTCTTCAACTCGGGATCTTTGGTGGCTCTGGCAGCAATCTCTGTCATTTCAGTTCGAAGAGGTCCGGGGGCATAGTTCAAAGTACGAATATTTGTTTCTTCTTGTCCGATAACTTTCATCTGCATATCCCTGGCAGCTTTTGCTGAAAAAAGAATGTTGCAAAATTAGATTAAATGTCGATGAAATTAAAGTACAAAGATAAATCAATCAGAAACCAAATTTCATTTCTAATTTATTCAATCCTCCTATCATCTTCTGATCTGAACTCACAGGCAGAGAATGGTCAAACCATGTTGCCAACACTGACCGTCTTTGTTAGTATTATCATTAACATCGATTCATTTCTTTTTTACTTTTATCGAGAGATATCTCAGTTAGTGATAACAATTAAAATAGATGCAAATTATTCAACCAAAAGTTGTCCATCTACCACTACCAATCAAATTTTGATAGTCCTATATTTTTTAAAGCAGACTTTAACCAAAAGAGAAAACAAACATTCTTACCCATACTGTAAAGTGACCAACTTTTCATTGGAGAAATGGCAGCCAAAGAAGAGATGTTAACAATCACTCTTAGAATAGATGTTGAATTAAATGTTTGCAAGAACTTCGCTGTCAAAACACAAGAGCCGACAAGATTAAGTTGAAGAAATTTGGACACAGTCTCAAGACTGTCAATGTTTCTAGCAAAATCCAATGGCTCTAAAGATCCAGCGTTGTTAACCAAAATTGCTTGTTCAAAACTAGATACATCTGTCAGATGTTTTGCTTTGTCCAAACATCTTTGCAGTATGTTATCGAATAAATCTTGGTCATCAGAGTCCTGGTGAAAGATTTCACTGACAGCATGAACGCCTTTTTGGATTGACACTTCTTCCTCAATTTTATTCAACAACTGCTCATTCCTGGATAACAGTATGAATAATGATCCCTCTGGCAAATTGCTTGATAATGCTTTAGTTAAACTGCGACCAAGACCTTTTGTTGGGCCAGTTATGACACATACTGTCTTTTTCAATAAAAGTGAATCCGACATGTTTTGCTATAGGCTAACCTACAACGAGCTAATAGAATTAGTGCTATTCTCTATTGTCTTCGATTCTAACTCAAGAGATAAGACCCAGCTAGAGGAAACAAGTTGAACGGTTATCTCAAGGGCAACCTTTAGCTTATTGTGTTGGTCTTTTATCAAAGAATGTAAATTCTAATTTATATTCTACTTTCATTTTTTGATCTGGTCTCTCTCTTGTCGATTTATTAGCTTATCTCTACCTATTTGGACTTCCAAAATTGAAGAGCTGGACAATGTCATGTTGATCTTCGTCAATTTGGACACTCGTTACGATGGTGGAATTAAGATTATGTTTTAAATGAGCCTACACTCAAGGGCTGATACCTAGGTGTATGTAGATCTCTAGCGTGCACTGGCTGCTACTAACTAATAAAACAAATTGCCACGTTTTAGAAACTGACAGCTTCAGTAATACCCTTGTTAGGAATATTGTTTTTACACAACTGCCATCACCATTCTTAAGTACTGTTGTGTGCATGTGGTGTACAAATGTATTTACCTCAAATGCCTAATGTTAGACCATTCAAT
>JAULCB010232785.1:0-35789 GCA_032358575.1 Dendronotus rufus
CCCCCCACCCCAACGACTTTAAGAATGATATAGGCTAAATGAGAAGAAAATCATTTTGAAAAGAAAAGAAGGAGGACATGCAAGGGACATAAACAGGACAGTTTGGTATTATATTAGCATGAAAACACTCGTTCAAATTGTGGTTAGGAAATAAAAGGTTATTCAGACCTAGACTAGATCATCACATTGACTCAAAAACAAAATCTATACAAAAGTGTGGGAGATATCAATAAAAAATGCGTATTCAAACGAAAGCAATGAGACATTTATTTGACGTATGTCAAAGGTATGCAAAGTAAAAAATTGTAAGCCGTCATTTTAAAAATATCATCAATCTTTGATAATTTTTGTGCTGGTCTGAGAAAACCCATCAGTTGAAGAAAAACTTTTTTTAAATGTGTAGCTCTGTCCCTAATAAGATAGCTTAAAACATAAAAGGATTTGATTTTGTTTGTTTGTTGACTTTGTAGGTTTTCTCAGACCAGTATATTGCTATGTTGATGACTTTGGGATAAGCATACACTAGATCAATATAGATGCATAAAGAAAGAAATTATCATTCACAATTCAACTCCTGAAAGCTATAAAACATTATCAAAATAAATTTGATGTCACATCTTTTGGAGATCAATACTTTTAAACTGACAAATTTGAATGCAGAGTTAAAATTTCACAATGTTATTCATGCTTTATAATTCAATTTGTTAGACAAGTCAAATCAGTAGCTTTGGTAAAGGTTAAGTTCACATCTTCAATTACACAGCCTTAACATTCACTGGTCAAACAGTCATGCTGATTCATTCACCGTTGTATTCATAAGAAAAGGGTTATCATTATCACTATCGCTGACAATTGGGTTAGCAGCAATTCACGAGGTAACGAACAAATCACTCACTCTTGCGGGTTGTTCATGTACTTATTTATCCTAAAAATAAATCCTTCTTTACTCCCTGAAAATAAAAATTCCACTACTGACTGATACGTAAGACTGACGAAACAGAATCCATGCATTGTGTAAATCCAAATGTTGAGAAAACGCAGGCTTGGTTCGGGGAGGGGTAACAAATCTGAAGTGCGAAACACTGAAATTGTTTCCGAGTGTTGTTGCATCTCGTTGTATTCTTGACACATTTAGAAGGGATGAAGAAAATGACATGCAGCACTCTACACACACACAATAAAAAAAGCAAGAACTAAATCCATCATTCACGACGACTGGCATGCCAAAATGAAGAATGCACAAAGGCACACCAATAATTTGGTGCCCGCTACCTTGCGTCTGTCCCTGGCAGCCGTTGACCCAGCAGCTTTCACGTTGAGTTTGAACAGCTTCTCCGTAATTTTCAGAGCTTCATTTTCACCCAGCGACGGGCTGCTGCTGCCACCATCCAGGGGTGATCCTGTGGGAGACATTGGGGAGCCCGGGCTGGTCAGGGACAGTCTGGTGAGGGGACTGAGGCCTTTGTGGATGGGAAGGTCACCGGGCGGGGGTGGTGTCTTCGAGTCGCCTATCGACATACCATTCTCACCTAGTCTTATTACATCTACATCGCTATCTTCCAAATAATCATGACTAACGTCTTCAACCTCGGGAGATAAATCTTTGAACCGTACCCTACGACCTTTGCTTTTGGCACTACCTTTGAGACTGGAGACGGCAGGGATGTCCAGAGATTGTGGTTTGGTTGGGCTACTATCAGTTGTGTCATTCACGTCTCTTTCTTGCTCTATTGGTGTTTTCTTTGTTGGCAAGACACTATCTATATTACAAATAGCTTCTTCTTCCACTATTATCGTTTCTGACTCAGGTATTTCATTCTTATCTGTATATTTCTGATTCATTTCACCTAGGCTGTTAACATTTTCATCTATTTCAACACCAAAATGCTTCTCTTTACTGGGTTTCCTGACATGACAGTCCTCTTCCTTGTTGTCTAGATCTATATAAATTATGCTGTCTTTATCACTTTCACCAGAAATGGATTCATTAAAGATGTCTTCCTTATCAGGCTGCTTCTCACTTTCATTTGCATCATCAGAATCAATAATGACTGATATTGCCTGATGTTGTTCTCCATTTGAATACTGTTCGCTTTCCCCTGACTTCTTGATATGACTGTTGTCGGATGGATCCGTTTTACTTGACAGCACAACAGGCTGTGAATCTTGAAGCATGTCCATTTTATGAGGCTTTGTTTGCAATAAAGGATTTTGCTTCTCCTCTTTTTCTGAGGGAAATGAGACCACAATCTTCACTTGTTTGGAGTGGTTATCACAGCTGTCAAGGTCACTGTCGAAAGTTTCTTCCTCTTCACTTTTTATTCTCATCAGCTGTTTCATCAGAGATCCATTAACTTTTTCAATTAGGCTGGAACCTAAACTTTCTTTTGATGAATCAAGATTACCTTCACTTTCATCTGGAGATGTGATGATGATTATGTTTTCATGACCAATTTTTCCCTTTTTCCATTCTATATTCTGATCAGTAATATTTTCTATTCTCTCTTCTTCATTTCTACAGCCCTCCTCACATTCTAGCCTTTTCTTCTTTTCCTCAGAAGTACAAGCTGGTGTGAAATCATCAAAAGTTTTATGATCCTTCACGTTATGTTCCTTGGATTTGTCGAGTTGTGGAGGAGTTTCTGCCCTTGATTTGATGGATTTTTCATCCAAGAGGCTTCTCTTCATACTTGGAGGGGCTGGTGACGAAGATCTTTCCCTCAAATCCGTTATAGAACCTATAGGCGTCGCATCCGCAGATCTATTCTGAGGTGTCAAAGATCCAAAACCGTTGGAATAAGGTTCTAGTCGATTTGGATTTCTGCCATTGAAAGGAGATGGAGAAGATCTTCTGGAACTGTCGTAGGATGGACACGGGGAGGAATTCCTGGATGGGTCTTGTAGACCTTCTCTGGTACTTGTACTGATGATGAGACCGGCTGAAATAGCATCTTTGAAATTGATTTCATCTTTACGCACAGGATGAATGTACATGCCTTTGTAAGAATCTATGCTAGTCTTTTTGATAGCGTCTCCAAGTGTCATTAAATTATCTTGACCAATATCTCGTACTTCTGGGTTTTTGTCCGTTATAATCTTGTCAGTGATGAGCTCTTGTAGACATTTGGTATCCCCTGTGTCTGGGTGCATGAATTGGCCGGTTAGTTCATAGTACAAGCCGCGGTCAACAGCGCTGTACAGGGAGAGGCCTTGCGGGCTTAGGATGAAACCCATTTCTACAGCTTGACGTAAAGTCATTGTCTCTCCAGTCTGGGGGTTTTTGAAGTCACCCGATTTCATGTCGATGAGTCCGATGCTGGCCGCCTTCCTCAAGGTAATGCCCTGGATGGAGTCAGGGTCGATGACTGAAGAGTTGGTTCTGTGAAGGACACCGCTGTTGAAAGCCTCTTCAAACTGTTGTTTACCCAAACTAGTATCATCGCTATCGCTTCCTATACTTGCATCTGCAGTGTTCTTCGAGTTCAATTTATCCTTGAAAATCAGGCCAACATCCTTCGCTTGCTTCAATGTGATTATTGTTCCGGTGCTCAAGTCTAGGTATTTCCCATTCTCAGGGTCAATAACTCCTGTTTCGATGGCTGACAAGACACTTGTGGGTTGTTTCGTGTTGGAAGAAATCACTTCCACCGCCCCGCCATCTATCAGTCCTGTGTCTATGCT
Source organism: Dendronotus rufus (assembly GCA_032358575.1). Lineage (NCBI taxonomy): Eukaryota > Metazoa > Mollusca > Gastropoda > Nudibranchia > Dendronotidae > Dendronotus > Dendronotus rufus. Next base: position 3,682 of record JAULCB010232785.1, read on the forward strand.
TTCCACCAGATCTAGAATTCTTCCCGTTTCAGGGTCGCAAAAGAAAGAGCTTTCATCGTCGTAAATACCATTTTCAATCGCATTGTATAGAGACATGGGCTTCTCTTCAATCAGCTGTTTTCTGATGGCGTCTTGGAGGAGCAAGTCCAGAGAGGCAGATAACTCGTCTGTGGGTGGATTCCAGCCACTCTGTAAGTCTTTCATCAGCTCCTCTTTTCTACTGCTGGAACTATGCCCGTTGAAATGCACGTCTAAATCATTAAAGCTGTGACTTCTCTCCGTCTTAAACGCCTCTGATTTGTTACTACCATCTTGGTACATTGATTCGCTACAAGCACTGTGACTTCTCTCGTATAAAGCTCTTTTATTAACGACATCCATTTCTTCATCTCCCTCAAAAGTCACAGGTATGGAAGACTCGCTCTCGGTAAAACTGATGTCCATTTCTGAAGGTAGAGTCTTAATGAAGCAGTCCCTAGATGATTTGGGTGAGGAAGATTCTCCATCATCGTTCAATTTGGTAATATCAAAGTTCATTGAAATATCGCCTACAAAGGAGCTCCTACCCTTAATTCCGTCATCGACTTCGAAAGAATCTTGTTTGTCAGTGGGTGGCAATAACTGAGACACTATTGTATTCTTGTGTTTGAAATCCACAGAGGTAGACAGTACTACGTCTGAACTGTTGAGAGAATGATTCAAGGGTACAACTCCTAGTTCACTGAGAATTTGTGTCGGATTAATCTCCTTCCCCTTGACCACCAAACTTTCTCCATCACTTGAATCATAATCATCTTGCTCATCAGAATAAGCTAATGTGATATTTCTCTCAGAGGAAGTTAGTGAGTCGGTATCCATAGAGCTGTCCCAGCCCTTTAGTGATGAAACACGAGACGATCTGGAGGTCAGTGGGGAGGACATGTTCTGTGTTGAAGTTGAAGTTCCATCCGAGAAACATTCACTGCTCCCAAAGGAAGAAATACTTCTTCTGAATTCTTCCTCCGTCTGTCTGTTTTTGGCTACTAGAAGTCGATTAGTTTCCACAGCTTCAGTCAGACTGAGGGGAACACTTGTGGCTATGTAGTTTCCAGTGTGGGGATCTATAATGCCCTTTTCTATGGCTTGGCGTAAGGAAAAGACACCAAGATCCGGGACAGCTACTTGCAATTTGTTGTCATTGATGACGCCGCTCTCTACTGCCTCGTCTAAAGTCAACGTCTTTCCCAGCAAAGGGTCGATAAACCGCTGCTGGCTGGTGTCGTAGAACCCTGACAACAGAGCATCTCCCAAAAGAAACCCATCCTTGGGAACTTCTATCAAAATGTTCTTATCGAATGCCGAAACAAAGTCGTGGGAAACGCCAGTCCGGGAATACATCAGTTTGTCATCATCAATAACGGCTATATTTTCATGGCAAGCCACATCTAAAAACTTATACTTTCCATTATCATTGACTTTTACAAGTAATTGAGACAAATCGATCAGTCCAATCTCGGATGCTTTTTCTACAGTCAGCTGTTTGTGTGATAGTGGATCCATAATTCTACCACTGTTTTTCTGTAGAAGGCCTGTGTCTATGGCTTGCTGGCAAGTGAGAGAGATGTGTTTGATATTTTCTTGGAGCAGACCTCTATCCATGGCTTCTTTTAGGTTGAGAAGTTCATTTGTTTGGGTGTCCACAACCATCCCCACTTTGATATCCAAGATTTTTTCCTTGATTGCCTCATCGTAAGTAAGCAGTTTGTGGTTGTTGCCATCATAGATTAAAATGATCTCAGAGTCGATGAAATCTTCAGAAACCATGTCTTTCAGACTTCTTACTCTGCCTGATGAAGGATCAATGAATTTTCCACTCCTTGTATTGTAAAAGCCTTGCTTCACCGCCTCTAGTAAACTTTTGTCAGGCACAAAGGCATCTGAAAAGATTAACCCTTTGTCAAAAGCTTCCTGAAATGTTATACCCTCTCCGTCTTTGTTTTGAGAAAATGTTCCACATTGGGCATCGATTATTCCCTGATTGATAGCACCATCTAGAGTCAGCAGAGTTTTTGACTGGACATCCCTAACAGAGACTGACATGCGGTCGATGAAATTGGATTCGATAGCGTCTTTTAGAGTCATGTTAAATCCGCCTACAGGATCTCTGAAGCAGCAAGAATTGATATCAAAGCAGCCTTCATCTATGGCTTCCAACAGGGACATCGCCGGTTGGCTGCTGATGTCAATGATGATACCCTTCTCCAGGCCCTCCATGATGCTGTACTCGTCTCCGTCAAAGCTGCTCACACAGGTACCCCCTTCTAGATCCACCAAACCTGAATCCAAAGCCGCCTCCAGGCAAACAACAGTCCCTCTCTTAGTATCCCTTACCCGAATCATATCAATGTCCAGGACTCCTTGGTCTAAGGCATTGGCGAAATCTATCTCTTCATTGGTGTCCGGGTTGACAAATTTGTTTGTCAAGTCATTGAAAAGACCCTCATCCATAGATTCTGCTAGAGAGAGATGTAGGGGTGCTTTTGATTTCAATATGAGTCCCTTTTCAAGCGCAAAATTCAGGGCAACAGGAATACCCGAGGCGTCAATCATCTTTCCAGACTCGGGATCCAACAGCCTTTTTTCCAGGGCTTCCTTCAAGGACATAATGTCTCCACTGAAAGGATCTCTGAGCAGGGAGTCGCTGTGGATGATGCCTGTCTGCAGTGCCTTGGACAAGGAAACAAAACCCTCCCTTGACATGACAGAGTTGGACACAGAGTCATAGATACCATTACTGATGGCTTCGTCCAGAGTCAGGCTTGACTTGCGAGAAATCATGGAGCTTCTCCTACTGCCTCCTGCAGGTCTCTCCAAACCGACGCATTCCGCTATTGTTTGTAATTTACCTCCAGGCAAAAGGATGTCCAGACTATCAATATTCAGATATCCTTCAGTGATTGCTTCCTGTAACGAAATGCTTTGAAGATTGTGATGGGTCAAAAGAGACGAAGGATCCAGAATGCCATCTCCTATTGCCTCTGTAATGGTCATTCTTTTCTTGGTCAGAGGGTTGACCACTCTTTTTTCGTCCAGATCTAAAAGGCCTATCTCAGCAGCATTCAAAAGGCTGAGATAAGGTCTCGGTGTGTCCTGGATAAGACCCAGTTCTTTGGCAGCAACGAAAGAATATTTTACTCCTGAAGAAGAATCGACTACGATGCCAGAGTCCAACTGAACCATGTTTATCTCAATGGATTCTTTAAAGTCGTAGGTCAGACCAGTACTCCTTTCCACTATGTAAGTTCTGTCTGGAAGGATGATATGTTTGTCAAAGGCGATTCTGAAATTGATAGTCTGCCCATTGCCTAAATCTACCTCACTGGTGACAGGGTGGAGAAGACCCTCCTTCAAAGCATCCGACAATGAGATAGGAAATACATCGGACAATTCATCCACATCAAATTCCCTCACTATTTTGGATTCTTGGCAGGAAAGAGCTTGACTTCCACAGGCATCATTGATATATCCAGCGTTTACAGCATCCAACAAGGGAACAGTCTCATGAAAAACATTGTGATAATATCTGTTCGATTCTGGATCAATGAATTTCCCCTTTATAGCTTCATCCAGTGTGAGCCATCTCTCATTTTTGGCATCAAAGATCTCCTCTGTGAACAAATCTACAAGCTCTCTCTTTATCAAACCTGACAATGTGTGAGTCTTGACGTCTTCATCAATGGGTTCGGAAAAATGTTGATGTTCTGGATCAAATTTTCCACTGAGAACAATTTGGCACAGGGACTTTGTCTTTATATTAAACACCAAACCTTGCTTAACAGCCTCTTCCCATGGAAGCCAGCTGTCATTGGCAGTATTCTTTACAGTGGCCGTGTGGACACAGACTAGAGAATGGGAGACGGCTTGCGGAATGGTGTGCCTTTTCCCAGTCTTTTTGTCAAGAACATAAATGTCTGGAGCAGCTTTTCCTTTGTGAAGCAGTTTGAATAAACCAGCACCTAGTTCCTGTTTTATGCTCTCTTTGGACGCGTGCTCTGAATAAGAAGGTTGAATCACCAGAACGTTTTGTTGAAGCGCTTCTCTAAGTGTCAAGATATTTCCAGACAACATGTTCACCACCTTCCCCGTCTTGCCATCTATCTGACCGCTAGCCACGGCATCAGTGATATTTTTCCCACCGTCTCCTTCAAACTGCTCCACTTGCATGTTCCTGGGCAGTAAAGAGCAGCCTAGTGCCTCTTGCAAAGTCAAAAACGTTCCCTTTCTTGGATGGATAAATTTTCCCATGTCGGTATTCCAATAGTTCTTCACCAGATTTTGGGTGTACGAATACAAAGTACTTTTTCGCTCCTCAATGTTTAAACTGTTATCCTCCATATTTTCCTCAACGTGACTTTCACAAATATGTCTAGCTTGGGAATCTTCACTTGAAACAATTCCTTGACAATCCATTGCAACACTGTCCACCACAATTACACCCGCTACATTTTCATTTGTTGCATTTGAGTGACTGAATTCTTCCACTTCTCTCAGCTTATCATCGTCTGTCCTAGTATCTACCACACACATTATATTGTCTTTCTTTGAAAACCCCTCACTAGTTAAAATCTTTGAACATTTTGGATCAAAACTACTGTCATAAGAATCTACATTTTCATTCTCACTCTCACACACACCATTTGAACTGTTATTGTCTCTAACCGAGATTTTGTATTTTGATAGCTTTTGACAATCCTGTTGAGAAAAAAAGAGGGCAGATTGGACAAAGATGAATATATTATATACTAAGAAAAATGAAAACATAAATCCTAAAAGAAAAATAAAGCAGAAAAAGGTCAACGAAATAATAAACAAACCAAAGTGCATCTAAAGAAACAGAGAGGTGGAACTTTTCAACAAATTATATTATGATAATGACACAAAATTCTAAACTATGTATACAATTTACACGTAATCAGAAACTAGATGTATAAGGTAGCAGATGATAAAGCAGATGTTGTATTTATGACATCCCTTTTACTGTGAAAGAAAAAAAAAGATTAAAAAATGATAAAATAAGGATGTGATCAATGATATGGCAGACCAGAAGATGATTGTAAAAGAAAACATATAGAGACACACTGTCATGAATTACATTATGATGAAACCAATGATGAGTAATGATATTTGCAGAATGGCTTTCAACGATGGCTGTGGAAGTTAATGAACCAAATGATACCAATTGGAAAGTTTTGTTAAGGTTGTGAATCCATAAACTAAATGTCTGTACTGCTGAAGAAAAAAGAATAAGCAACATGATATATATACATAAACACTTGAATTTCATATATATAAACAACTGTTGATTCGGGTCTCACAAACACAAAACTTAGACAAATAATGATAACGATGTTATCAAAACATTTGTGTGTATGAAAGAAGATAGGGGTACTCACAACATAGCTCGGTGTGGAAGCAGTCGATCTGTCAAAACTGGTGCTGAAGTCTTCAGCAGACGGGCTGCTAAACATAGTATCCTCTCGGCTTTGCTGGATCTGATCTTCCAGGGGAACACGAGCAGTGACACCCAAGGGGGCTTTCCCACTGTCCACCTGTTGGCTTGGAATGGACGAGTTCACTTTGGAGGATTGTTTAGGAACTATGACAGCAGTTTCAATACTCTGCTGAGCGGACTCCTGCCCCAGAGAATCGTGAGGAGGATGTCCTACTGTCAGCACTGGTTTGATAAAACCTTGCTGAACTGCCTGGCTCACTGTCAGGGCCTGTTTTGAGTCGGGGTCTGTGAACATGGCTTTCTCTGTGTCGATGTGACCCTGACTGATGGCATCACTCAAAGACAAGCTGTTGGGTCTGGAACGCTGTGTTGAACCTTCAGAGCCATCCGTCGAGTCCATTGCATAATCTTGTGAAGCTAAGATGTCACAGAGGACAGCGTGGTCCAACGGCATACTCTTCCCGGACACTGGGTCATGGAAGAGACCGGAGTCCTGGTCCACTAGTCCACTTTGAATGGCGTCGTCGAGGGAAAGTTTTTCTTTGGGTCCCATTACGCTCACCAAGCCTCTTTCTTCTGCCTCAACTAGTGTCAACTTTTCTCCAGTTTTGGAATCCAGAATTTCGTCCAAGTCTGATGCTCCAGCTGGTGCCACACCGTCTTTCAGCATGACAACAGAAGAACCTGTTGCTTGGCTTCCATGAGTCCCGGCAATTGGAGATAAATAGCTGTGTTCTAAGGCCGTTTCAATGGAGATCGAGTCTCCGGTCATGTTATCGTAAAACAGACAGTTGTCTGCACTAATTATACCCGTCTGGAGGGCACTTTTAAAACTATAAGTCATTCCATCCTTTTGTATACCTTGGTATGTAAATGGCCTCCCATCAGATGCTACCACCAGTCCAGTTCTTACCGCTTCATCTACAGAATACATCTTCTGGGAGGCTTCATCTAAAAAAGAACCCCTTGAAGGATCAATCAGGCCTCTTTTCATGGCCTCTCTAAACGTTACAACCTCATCCCCGTGTCTTTGAGTGGCTTGGATATTTGGAGATTTGTTCGTCTCTTCAGAGATGACAAGCCCTTGTTTCAAAGCATCAGCCAACGGCATCCTTTGACCTGTCAGTGTGCTTGTGTAGGTGCCCGAGGGATCCAGAATACCATCACTGACAGCAGATTCCACACTGATAACCTGTCCGTTGTTTGTATCAACAACGCCAACAATATTATAAGTTCCCACTGGATTTTTAGAAGTGACGGTGGTCTGAGATTTCGATACAGTCTGTATGGAGCCAGCCACTAATCCCTCTTTCATTGCATCCTCCATCTTCATTTGAACACCAGTGACTGGGTTATTGAAGACAGTGCAATGCTCATCCACCAAACCTTTATTTATAGCTTCTTCTAATCCAATGTGTCTTCGGCTAATTGGATCCACCACCTTTGACACTGTGATTTCTTTGGCATCTTGTTTCTTTTGATCTGATAGACCTGGTTCTGATGTATCCTTTCCTTCTATCAATTCTTGTTTCAATGCCTCTCTGAGGGTCTTGGGCCGATTGGTGTCATTATAAAGTCCATGTTCTTCATCAATGATGCCTTCTCTGATTGCCTCAGAGATGGGAATGGATTTCCCCGTTCTTGGATGCTTCACATCTGTGATGAGGACACCGTTGATGACTGCAACTTCATGTGACTTTTGACCTTCCTCTACATCAGCACTGATGAGGCCTTGTTCTATGGCGGTATCTAAAGGAATGTGTTCACCAGTCCTGGTGTTGATCACTTCTCCTTGATCTGGGTCAAATACACCTTTCCCGATGGCTTCGGACATGCTGATTTCTTGGCCCGTGGCTGGGTTGATGACCGATGTAATGGTCATAGACTTTTGTACCATGGATGTGATTACGGGTTCTGGAATATCCGATTCCAGGGTAACTAATCCCTGGTGGACTGCCTCCGGGATTGGGATGCTTTTGTTGTTTGCTTTATCAAAATACTCTTCTTTTCTTTTGTTGATGATACCAGCCCTGACTGCTTCTTTAGCTGACACGGATACATCCTTGGAAGTGTCCATGGCTGACCTGATCTTGTATTGGCCAACTATCTCAGGTTCGGAGAGTCTCTTCTGAATATTGCCCGCAATAAGTCCAGACTCGTACGCCTGTTGCAGGGGAATAGACTTTCCACTGGCAGAGTCATTGTAAGTGCCAGATTTGAAATCTATGAGACCAGATGAGACGGCCTCTGCTACACTGACATCTTTGTTCCGTGCTGTGTCATGCACTGAGAGGATATTCAAAGCCGGTTCCTCTAGGTGTTGAAGGTGGGCGTCATCTTTACTGGGAGAAGGTTGTTTTTCCATCTTGGCTTCGTAGCCTTTCACTAGACCTAACTTCAAAGCTTCTCCAATATCAATCTTTTCCCCAGTTCTGGAATTTAACACTGTTCCACTGGAGACATCCAGCACTCCTTTTTCTATAGCCTGGGAAACGGAAAGCTCTCTGTTGGTGGAAGGGTCAATGACGCTCTGTACTTTGAAGGAAGTTGACTGGGTGATAGTGGAATGCTCAGACTTCAGGTGGCTTTCTTTCATAACGTTTTCAGCCATCACTGTTTTAGCCACCACAAGGCCGTGTTGTACAGCCTCGTCGAGTGGCATGAGAGAGGATGTTTCAGAATCTCTAAAGTGTTTGCCATCTTTGTCAATTATACCAAGCTTCAATGCTTCAGAAAGAGGAATGGATCGCCCTCTCGCCGTGTCCATGACAGATGCAATTTCCAGTTTCTTGTTCTCTTCAAAAGCTAATTCCGCCTTGAATCCAGCTTTAGATGTTTCCTCTTTAGTGAATATTTTATCCATAGATTCAACTTTTGCCATTCCCTTGGAAGCAGCTTCTGAAAGAGTCATGACTTCTCCTGTGTGTGGATCCTGATAAGTAGCATCTTCCAAATGAAGGATATTCTTCTTTACGGCTTCTTGCATGGAAATGTCACGCTTGCTGATTGGATCGTACACTGAATCTATCCGGATCTTTTCAGTTGTTTTGGAGAATACATTTCCAGAATCTTCCAAATGAGAGACTGGAACCTCTGTCACAGAGCCATCTTTGACACTTTCTTTGAGATCTTTGGCTTGCCCAGTGAGTGGATTAATAACATGGCCATTGTCATCCAAAATGCCATGCATTAGAGCTTCCTCCAAATTCAAATTTTGACCAGACTGGGGGTCCTTTATAGTAGCAGAGCCCTTATTTATGATTCCTGACATAATGGCGTCACTGAGATCCATTTCTTTGCCTGTGTCAGGGTTCTTAAAGACACCTGTATTCAGATTCAAGTAACCACTCGATACCGATTCCATCAGAGTCATAGAATCACTTTCGTTTAATGGAATACTTTGCTCTTGTTGGGTCACCTCTAGCATGTTGGGCGATATTTGATTGACAATGATGGCTTGGAATGATAGATCTGGGTGAAGGACTTCATCTGTACTCTGCTGACCAGGACGTTTGCCGACAAAAGAAGAAAAACTTTCCTTGACTGCCATTGCAGTGGCAAATGGAGCACCAACAATGGCCAAGGCTCCCAGCTTTGCTGCCTCTTTCAGAGTCATTTTCTTTGTGCCAGTTTCATCAATAAATTTACCCGTTTTTGGATCGATCTTTCCCTCTTCAATGCCTTCTGCTAAAGTAAAGATTTCACCGGTTTTCACTTCATAAACGGTAAATTTACCATCTAGTTTTTCAGCCGCTATAGCATCTTGGAAAGTGAAATTTTGTCCAGTGGTTGGGTCATGGAAGATGCCGCTTCTCTCGTCAAACAAGCCTTCTTCGATAGCCTGGGACAGACTCATGCCTTCCCTTTGATCGTCTGTCACTGGTGTGGATGTATCGATGATCTGATCTCGGATGGCATCCAAAAGATTCATTCTGTCTCCTGATTCAGGATCCGTGTATTGTTTGTCTTCCAAGTCAATAAAGCCTTGCTCTAAAGCTTCACCGAAAGACAATCTCTTCACGTCTTTTTCCATTGGTTTCAGGAAAGGTTCCCTCACATCAGCTGATTCTATCAGTCCACACTCCACTGCTAAAGCAAGGGGCATAATTTCTCCAGACAAAGAGTCTGTAAAAGTGCCTCTCTCCTGATCTACTAAACCTCTGGCAATTGCTTCTCGTAAAGTTAAAGTTGGCTTTATAGGACTCTTGGCTTGTTCTTCAAAGTCTTCATCCGGAATAAGGCCTTGGAAATATGCATCTTGGAGAGGTATTCTCTCTTTAGTGGCTCTTTGAATCAATTCTCCTTTCACTGGATCAAACATTCTACAGCTTATGGCTTCATTCAGAGACTTTTGTTCTCCAGTCTGAGGATCGAGCAGCTGAGAACGGTTTCCATCAATGACATTTCTAATCAGGGATTCTTTGACAGACATTTCCTGGCCAGATTTTGGATCAATGATTTGTCCAGAGGCAGGATTGTAACTACCTGCTTTAACAGCTTTGTTCAAAGTGTACGGTTTTTGGATGGACTGTTTTGCCTGGGATGGTGAATGTCCATTTGAGAAATGAACGGCTGTTTCTGTGACAGATGCTAATGCAGATGCAGTGGGCATATCAATGAGTCCCTTCTGAAGAGCAGTGTCGATTGTATAGACCTCCCCAGTGGTCCTATCAGCAATAGAACCTTTCTCCCAGTTTATATGAATTTCTGGTGCAGACTGTAACTGGGGAGTAGAGCTTCTGACAAGGTTTTCCACCTTCTCGGAGTCTAAGAGTCCTCTCTGTACAGCCTCTGCTACTGTCATTTTCTCTCCACTCAACTGGTCAAAGACTGTACCGGTTTCCCAATTTATATCTACATTTGCGACATTTGCAGTTTTAATTTCTTCCGAGTAGGGTGGACTTGTTTCCACAGGTGAATCTACAGCAAATGGAGAGGAAGGAATCAAATCAATTCTTCTATTCGTCACAGGGGATGGAGTGGATGCTTCTACTCTTATGGTTACAGGACTTGCAAATTGTTCATTGATGGGTTTTTCAGCAGAATTTCTTCCATTTTGTTGACGGATTTCTTGCTGTGGAATGTAAGAATTGTTAGTTGTGTCACTTGACTTGGTTTTCTCTTTCAAGGCATCCACAACCAGCTTGCCAGCCATGATGGGAGCTCCAACCATTGCCATCAGTCCAAATTTCAAAGCATCTGTTGGAGACATCTTTCTTCCAGTCTCTGTATCCAGGACGGAGCCAGATCTGTCCACCAAACCTTTGGATATGGCTTCGGACACTGGAATCCGTTCTCCTGATCTTTTATCCACCACCACCACTGATTCCGACACCAAATCACCTTTCATTATAGCTTTCCGGAGAGGCACTGGCTCTCCACTGCTGTCAGTAATGCACTCTGAGTCGAGGTCATATCTGTTTTGAACAAGACCTTGATTTATTGCTTGAGGTAGAGGCACAAGCACTTTCTTTGCAGTGTCATAAACATCAGCTGTCGTTCCATTGATCAGTCCTCGTTTTAAAGCTGCGTTCAAAGGAACCTTTTCACCGGCCTCAACATCCAGAACCATGACCATAACTCCATCAATGATATTTCTGTCCAAGGCTTTCTCCAATGTGTACTTATGCCCTGACTTTGGCTCCATGAACTGCTTGGTGATTTTGTTGAACAGACCTGCCTGTACAGCATCAATCAGGTTCATGGTTTTTACATTTGATGGACATTCAGTGATGGAATCCTCTCGTAGTCCTGCCCATGATACATTCTCCGCATTCATCGTTAGGTTGATGGGATCAAACAACTTTTGATCTATGCATTCATTCAAACTCAAAGTCTTTCCACTGTACGGATCTTCCAGAGCAGGGAGATTAGGGTCAATAAGTCCACGCTGAATAACTTCTCGGAGAGTTAGCAATTCTCCTGTCCTGGGATCTCTGACGCGTTTGCTCTGAGTATTGATAAGACCCAATTTTGAGGCTTCGATATACGAAATGCCTTTGCTTGCAGTTGTAGGCTTTTCTTGACTTGACAAAGGTACTTCCTTAGCTGCAGGGTGGTCTACAGAGTCGTTTTCTACTTCAGTGGAATAGTGTAAAACTTCCATAGCCTGAGAAGCATCCTCCATGGAATCGTCTTGAGCAAATGTCTTCTCCAATTCCACATCTACCTTCGACCACGGCTTGTTGGATTCCTTGGGAATGCGGGGAGTGTGTAGTTTAGCTTCCGCCATGTCTTGTTCTCGCATAGACTGTTCTACCTGTTGTTGGTTGGATGACTTAGATTCTAACAAGTATCCAAGTTCTTTTGCCTTGCTCAGTGGAAATTCTAAATCAGTTTTGGGGTTGCAGTACGTTCCCTTATCTAGGTTAATGATGCCGTCTTTCAAGGCTTTATCGTATGAGATCACCTTTCGTGTTCTGGGATCAACAACAGATGTGATATCCTTCAAAGAGAAATCTTTAGTGGCTGCTGTGACTGAGCTTCTCATGGAATCTTCTAGAACCTTTCGAGAAGTAACCTCTCCGTGGATCAAACCTCTCTCCATTGCCACTGCAATTGTCATCTCCGTTTTATCTGCACGTTGGTAGGTGCCCTTCTTCATATTTAAGACACCGGCCTCAATAGCTTTGTCATAAGAGATCATTTCCAAGGATACAGGATCTATCACACTGATTATGCTCATCGTCACTGTCTCAGAGTGAACATCTTCCATCATCGTCGCTTCTGATGCCTCTTCGTCTTCTGCAATATGAATGCTTGATATCTCAGCCTTTTCCAGCTCATCCTGAGACTCGGGTGACTCTGCCAGGACAAGTCTTTTGTCTATTGCATCTCCAATGGTCATGGATTCCCCTGTCTGGGGATTGGTGTAGATGCCCTTGTTTTGATTCAGGATTCCATCCTCTATGGCTTTAGCCACAGACACAATAGTTCCATTGCGGGGATCGACCACGGCAGTCACAGCCAAAGTGGCCAGTTTAGTCGTTGTAATCTTATTGATGTCTTCATCCACGTCTGTGTTCACAGAAACCAGTTTTGCCAAGATGAGACCCTTTTCTATGGCTTCATGAATGGGCATTGTCTCTCCTGTCCTGGGGTTTACATACAAGCCTTCCTTCCCATCAATGATACCCTCGGAGACGGCATCTGCAATGTTCATGTGTTTCTTGGATATAGGATGGATGACCGTCTTTAAAATAAAAGATTTGGTTTCTCTCAAAAGGGAATCAGGATTTGCTCCAGTAGTTTCCATGTCTTCTGCAATGATAAATCCTTTACTTATGGCTTCGCTGATTTTCATGGGACTCTTTCTTCCTTTAGAATCCAACGCATTGTATATTCCTTTCTCTTGATCAAGAATTCCTTCTTTCAAAGCCTGGCTCACAGTCATTTTTGCCTTAGTTTGAGGATGAAGTACTCCTGTGATGGAAAAGGCCTTTGTTTCGCGAGTTGCCTTTCCAGTAGTACCAGGACTGGCTTCTTCAGCCTTGATGAAATCTCTATCAATAGCGTCTTGGATGCTCATCACCTCACCCGATTTCTTGTCAAAGTACTGACCAGTTTCAAGGTTCATAAGGCCTTGCTTAATAGCCTCTTCAACATCAAGCTCGCGTCCAGTTCTTGTATCTTTCACAGATAGGAGATTGACCTCTTTTGTTTCTGAGATGACTGACTGCGCTACCAAGGGTTTAGCCACGGCAGTCATGGTGAACGAGTATCCATCACTTGTCAATGCCATCTGGGTGGATTCCAGAGTCTTAGAGCCGGGTTCTATGGGAATTCTATGTGTCTTGTTCCCAGAGGTGTCTGTGACAAAACTGTCTGGCAGAGTTTTACCAAATGGACTGGACTCTTTGGACATGGGGGCCCCGTCTGTCCAATCTGTTGAGAGTTTGAGAAGACCCTTTCTGATGGCTTCTTGAACAGGCATTTCCCTTCCTGTCCTAGGATCTTTGAACAGTCCAGAACTTTCATTCAGAAGACCAGATGAAATGGCTTGAGATAAAGGCATGGCGTTTTCTGGACTTCCAGAAGACTCCAATTGGGTGAGAACAGTTGTTGAGGATGTCATACGACTGATCAGTTTCAAAATGTTGGAAGCATCAGAGGAAGACACTAAACCGAGAGCAGTTGCTTCTTGCATAGATAATTTTTCTTTGGTCTGGGGGTTTTCAACGGATCCACTTTCAGGATCGACAACACTGTTTTGGAAAGCTTCTGTAATAGATAAATTCCTGCCATTGCTATCCATAATGCTTGATGGTTTGCTCAAATCTTTGACCAGAGCTCTGTCCATCAACCCCGAGCTGGCAGCTTGTTGGAAGCTCATCTCCCTGTTGGTCCTGTTATCTACATAGCTTCCATGGGGAGTGATGATGCCACGACTCAAGGCTTCCGAAAATGTAACAACTTCATTTGTTCTGGGATCTTTTATACCAGTTCTGGAAAATTCAACATCCTCTTGTACGAGCTTGGCTGTTCCTGTTTTCAGGGAATCGAGTAAGGAATGCTTTTTCTGCCTTTCATCTGTGAAGAGACCCTCTGAGGTCATGAAACCTCTTTCAATGGCTTCAGACACATTCATGGCTTTGTTTGTTCTGGAGTCTAGAATGCATTTCTTCTCTTTGCTGACCACCCCAGTTGCCAGGGCTTGTCTCATCGGCATGACCTGGCCAGATATGTAGTCAAACACTCCTCCATCCTCTGTCATATGCCCACGACTGACAACATCCGTCAGGGTGGTGGCCGTTTTCAGCATGCCTTTCGTCATAGCGGAAGACAACGACATCACCTGGTTAGAGCTCTTCTGATAGTAGGTTCCCTTGAAAGGATCAACCATTCCCTGACTAACAGCGTCTGTAAGACTGATATATTTCCCAGTGGTCAGATCTTCAACTTCCTCAAACGTTGGGTTAATGAATCCTTTCTCGACTGCCTCCATGATATTGAGGTCTGTCCCAGATACAGGGTTCGTTACTTTTCCTGTCATCTCGCTGTACAATCCTTTTTCGATGACTTTACCAATGCTGAGATCAGATTCCAGATGCAGTGGCTCCGAGTTAGCAAAAACTGCTTGTGTATGAGTAACATTGGTGATTTCTATTTTCTCTCCTGCCAGTAATCGGGAACAAGATTCGGATACAATTCCTCTCGATACCGCTTCCAGAACATTGACTTTCTCTCCGACTGTCGTATCCAAAAAAGTGTTCTCGCGTGGATCGTACAATTTCTTTTGAATGGCCTCAATAAGGGACAACTCGACTCCGGTGTTCTGGTCCTGAAGTCCACAGGGTGACGTTAACTGCTTCAATGTCACTTCGTCCAGATAGCCTTTCTTGGCGGCCTGCGGCAGGTTGATGCGTTGTCTAGAGACCGGATCCACAAACATTTTAGTCTTGGGATCAATGAGCCCTGCCTGAAGAGCTTCCACCAAATTGACTTTTTTGGAAGTCTTCGGATTCAAGATGGTCGACACGTATAGGAGTTGCCCCCTTTGGATGATTTCTTCCTTCTTCACCAAGATCACAGTTTGTTGGCAAGGCTTTGGGGTGTGTTTGAGGTTGCTGACCATAGATGTCGTTGAGACAGTGGGGGTTAGTGTCATAGAGGAAGGTGTGCTTTCAAGGGCTTTTAATGTCATAGACAATTCTGTTAGACTTGTTCTATCCGCCTGGGATGTCTTTAGTTCAGCTGTTCTTAGCTTCTGTTGCATTGTTTGCCTATCATCCATGGGAGGGGCAGACTGGACGTTTGGCTTTGCCTCCACTCGGCTCATTTGGTCTGGCCTGATGATGCTGGAAGTCAATTGGGAAGAAACAGGCTCCTCAAATTGTAATGTGAAAAATTCTTTCATGTCTTCATCCACCAACATGGAGGAACGTTTGGCAAGTTCAGCCCGGAATGTTCGTAGCAATGGCAGGTCTTCGTCTAGCACCAATTGGAACTGTGGATGAATAAAAAATAATTTCATAATGAGAACTAGAATATCTAGACCTTTATTCCAAAGATCAAAATAGATCATAAAGTATACTGGAAGAAATTAAATGAATAATGAATGATAAGGAATAAAACATGAATTTGCAGATTTGAAAAAAATATTATATCATTTGGAATGACAAATACATTCTTATGCTGCAGATAAAGAAACCCAAAGTTTGATTTGAATGCCTTGAAGAGAGAAAATATCATGATAAGATTATGGACAGATAGCCATAATTGTCTATGTTCTGCTTTTGAAACCCAAGAGTGAAAGTTGTTTTCCTGACCTGGTGACTTAAGAAATATTCTCTACTTCATTATCTCAACCAGGAACGCACAAAGACTTTAATCTCTCATTTTATAGGGGGAAAATACTAAACGGAAAAGAGGGCAAAAAAAGGCATTCAATTAATTGGACATTCTTTCGGCACCCTTCATTGTTCTTTCAAAGCAGCCGAAAAAACAATTTCCCTAAAAATGGAAGAACAGGGCTCTACAGTGGTGATGCAGTCAATGTCCTGACTATGCAGATGAGATAGATCCTATATTTGACAATATAACTGAGTAGAATGTTAAGGCTCTGTAGTGTCAGTCAGGTCTATTCATTAATGGAGTATAAATATCTAACATAATTTATTAGATTGAAACAGGGGTAAAGCTAAGATCTTGAAACTGAAAAAAACAAGATTACAAAGTTCAAAGACACTCACTAGTTGAAGTAATTGAAAATCTGTTTGAATATATTTCAGATATTTACACCACAGGCAATGCGAGACCAAGGACTTACATGCATATCGGAAGTTGCCAAGGTGGCAGTGATGTCTTTGAGCCTGGTGGTGGCCCAATCGACTGCCTCCATGTATTTCTTATTCATCCTGTCCAAATCATCCATCACCACGTCCGTACCGTTCTGACTGTGGCGTTTCTTGGCTTGAGTTTCCTCACCAGGCATGCCGTTGGTTTCTTTGAATTGTTTCAGACGCTTATCGGCCAACTGTCAGATCAAAGTACCAGGGGAGAAAAAAAAAAAAGAAGAATAAAAATCAGAAAAAAAGCTAAAGAAAAAGATTTTCATATATTTTGTATAATTGCTATGCCAAAATGATCAAAAATACTGTTTGTTAATCAACTGAACTACTTCGCTAGAAAAGAATAAAGTGTCGCGCTTTTCAAGCTTCAAACTGACCACGGTAGGCCAGCTGCTATGCATAATGAGGAAGACATGAGAAGCGTACAAGAGTGATGATGGTAATATATCAGGAGAGAGTGTGTGATATGTCAATGGAAGGGATGGTAAGATGTTTTCTGATCAGGGTAGTACAGCAAACGTACATGGAACATCAAATAATAGAGTAGAATACATCCACCACTCATAAATGATCAATAGGAACATATGCTTTTCACACATGTGTCTAAAATTTTGAACGGTATTGTACGACACGTATTTGCATTGGTAGACCTTTTTCTCTTCCTTTCATAAAGTTTGGTCTTCTTTGCATAAAAACTCTTCTATTCGCATATATAATTTCAAAATGAACTCTGAACTCTTAAGTTTGGACAATCAGTTATAAAGAAAATGACCAATAGATGATACAGCTTGTAGCAAGTGAAAGACGAGCCAACAAAGAAATGTCCTGACTCTAACATACTTTTCCCCCCCAAATCTGAATATTTCATCTATACCAGAGCACACAGACATAATATGGGAAATCACCAAAATCGTTTCAATTGAAAATCAATCTTTACAGAGAATGCCTAGTGTCACAGACAAAAGGAAGCTTATAAACGTAATACACTCTGTTGTATCACTGACAAAAGGAAGTTTACACAATCAATACAGTAATTTGATCATTACTGATAAAAGAAAGTTGACACATTCCATACTCAATACAATCGGTTGACCATCACTGACAAAAGGAAGTTTACACACTCAATACAGTACTTTGATCATTACTGATAAAAGAAAGTTGACACATTCCATACTCAATACAATCGGTTGACCATCATTGACAAAAGGAAGTTTACACACTCAATACAGTACTTTGACCATCACTATTTTCATTCTTTTTTCCCCCCACAATTTTGTTCAAATCCAGGAAGTAAACGCTTGATTTCTTTTTAGCCAAAGTGATTTTTTAGAAACGGTTTTCTTTGAGTAGAGTAGACAAGTAGCAGTGTAACTGAAGTACATTTTAACAGTCAGGAAGAGTGATTTAAAACAACTATTCTTGGCTATTGTCCTCACTTTGATATAGATAAGAAAAGTGAAGTAAAAAGATCCTGATGTGGTTTAATCAAGCGAACTGAAAGAAACTCTCACAACTTGCAGCAAAGTCAATATTAAACGAGGCTGCAACACCAGAAGGTGGGTAAATTGGACAAAAGGCATAAACAGGTTCAAAGCAATTGAAAGATGCTTCAAAACAGAAGATGATCTGGTACATGACTGACATTACAGCAATTTCAGGATGTAACATAACAGGAAGCAAGAGGAATTAATTGTTGACTGATCCGGCAAGAAGATAGATAGACAAACGATAGAAAGCAATGAGCAAAAACTGGCTGCTAAGTTAAACATTGCTTTTGTTTCCCCACAGCAAATCAAATGTGTTTAAAAAGCAGAAATGTTATTCAATGAAAATGGAATTAGTATGCAAACTTTGTTATTATCAGAAATGCACAACTTTTAACAAATATTTGAAGTACAATGATATCCCATCCATCAAATTAGAACTGCATGTAACTTTTTGTCACATTTTTCAGATATGACTTTTTCTCCTATAGTTTTAACTTAATGACGTTTCATTCCAAAAGGAATGAGAAAAAGGAGTGTTCAAGAGATGATTAACATAAGCACCTAGATTGAATTGAAGGAATTAAAAAAAGGTTGAAAAACCAACAGAAGAAATTCCTCAAATCACACGAATTAGAGTTAAAGGTTTTTAATGGAATGAAGTGATAATCTTAGCTGTAAAAAAGAAAAAAGAAAATTATCCTTGTCCTGCACAAGATAAACAGCATTGAACTTGAAAGGGATTTTTCGTTTTAGGAGATGATACATTAAACTCACTATTCCCACCCAGAAAGAAACAAGGATAGATAACGTCCAGTACCATTTGGAAAGGTTGAATGTGTCAGGTCAAGTGATTGTGCAACATCGTGAACAGGAAATAAATGTTTAAAAAAACTGCTCCCTGATATGTTACCATCGAAACAACTAGTGCTCACAACACCTAGTATTGACCCGTTACAGCAGATTGAAGTGTTACAGCGATTTTCAGTGCTGGTTCAGTACGTGGTGGTCTACAATACTGAACCGGTATTATCATATCGATGGCTTCAGTTGCAAACCGCCTAAATCCAATTGAAAAAAACAGATGGAAAATTGAAATTACATTTTTAGCTGCCTAACATTATGACATCTTGGAAAAATTCACCTGAATCAATCTGTGTAATATTTGTTCTTCTCAAAATAATGCATAAATATAAAGGCATTAATTAGGTCTGTGACTTCAAAATGATTGAAAATGTCTCATGGATTTGATTAGTTTGAGCAGAGCGTTTTGGCGCTTCCCTATCTATGAGAAAATAAACTGTGTGGCTGCTGTTTTGCCTTAAGCGCTTTGTGTTCTCAAAAAAATTAAAATATTTAAACGGTTTGCAACTGAAGCCATTGCTATGTAGGAGTCTATCATTGAGCTTCTGATTTAGAATGTGGTCTACCCTCAAACTTCTGATTTAGAATGTGGTCGATCATCAAACTTCTTTTTTAGAATGTGGTCAACCATCAAACTTCTGATTTAGAATGTGGTCGACCATCAAACTTCTGATTTAGAATGTGGTCTACCATCAAACTTCTGATTTAGAAGGTGGTCAACCATCAAACTTCTGATTTAGAATGTGGTCTACCATCAAACTTCTGATTTAGAATGTGGTCGACCATCAAACTTCTGATTTAGAATGTGGTCTAGCATAATACTTCTGATCTAGAACGTGGTCTATCATCAAACTTCTAATTTAGAATGTGGTCTATCATCAAACTTCTGATTTAGAATGTGGTCTAGCATAATACTTCTGATCTAGAACGTGGTCTATCATCAAACTTCTGATTTAGAATGTGGTCTATCATCAAACTTCTGATTTAGAATCTGGTCTACCAAATACTTCTGATTCAGAATGTGGTCTATCATCCAACTTCTGATAAGAATGTGGTCTACCCAAATACTTCTGATTTAAAATGTGGTCTACCATAATACTTCTGATTTAAAATGAGGTCTATCATAATACTTCTGATTTAGAATGTGGTCTACAATAATACTTCTGATTTAAAATGAGGTCTACCATCATAATTCTGGTTTAAAATGTGGTCTAACATAATACTTCTGATTTAGAATGTGGTCTATCATCAAACTTCTGATTTAGAATATGGTCTATCATCGAACTTCTGATTTAGAATGTGGTGTACCATCAAACTTCTGATTTAAAATGTGGTCTATCATCAAACTTCTGATTTAGAATGAGGTTTTTGAATACCCTTCAACGATTATATTTCTGATTAAGTTCAAGTTCAAGTTCAAGTTTATTTTAGGCCGTCAGGCCAAAACACTGGTGATTAAGAAAGCGGTCAACCATAATAATTCCACTTCTGTCATACTACAACGCTTTTTTAGATCAGGTTTAGATAAGGGAATGAAACTAAGTTGGGGGATAAACTGGAGTGAAGTACTCTATGAACTTTTGTTCCCATGTGTCTAACAGCATCTAGTGCATGAGCGACTGAACTCCTAAATTCACACATGTGTAAATCTCATCCGCCCTCTTTAACAAGAATACCATCACTCTTTAACAGGAATGCCCGCTAAAATAGAAAATCAGGCTCGTTGAGTTTTTGAACAGATAGACCACAGCTTGATCAGAAACTGCACAAATACAGGTGGCAGACAACTATTGGCTGTACACCGCATGTTGAACCAGCACCACAGTTTTTGGCCAAATACTAAAAATCTGAGGATTTCTGCGGCTCTAGTGGCTGCAGAATGAAACAAATTTGTAAATGTATTATTGAATTCGTCTTCCTTGTGTAATTTGTGTACATATATATATTTGAATGTATGTACAATTCCCTTTCTGTCTTCCTCATTTTCAAGGTTTTCTTTCACAAATAACAAATTATAATAAATTCATACAAACAATCTATTGAAAACAATTTCACAAAGACAGGTGCAATTTGACACACACACATACATCTAAATAATTCTTATTATAAGACAATAATGCCGCCAAAATTTTAAAATGAATACTATTGAACCAAAAAGAAATTAGATTCTAAAAATTAAATATTGGTGCAATGGAAAATGGAAAACATACACTGGTGTCAAGTAAAATAATTGCCTACGTAATGAATTTGGTGTTGAATATTTTTAAAGTGCAGATACCATTGAACAAATTAATCACATAACAGGGATACGGATATAGCTGGGAAATCTCTTCTAGAGCCTTTTTTTTTAATAGCAAAACATATTATGTATAGCAATATCAAGAAGAAGATAAAACAGACACACACACAATTAGTTAGTAGTAGTAGGGGGAGTATGTTGGTGAGGGAAACAACCTGGATTGGAAAAGTGGTTACTGTTTTAAATATTTAATTTTCTTATGCTTTGCTTGTTTTCACGAATTTCGTTTTATTTAATCTAAGATCAATAAAGTTAAACATAAGTAAACTTTGCGATGCAACATATTATTATCTAAAAATCTGATAACACTCAACAAGCTGAAACTACAACATTGAAGACGATTGTAAACTAATTAATAGCTTTAACAAGCCACACATTGAGAATACCTAGAGTGGACCGGATGTTTTTAAACCATTCATCTACCATGTACCATGCATCATGCGTCACAATAATATCTAGGGCCTAAACCATACAAGCCTACCAGAGGCGCAGTGGAAAAGGTAAAAGGGTAACGGGTAGAGGATAAGAGGGAAAGGGAAAGGCAAAGGGAAGGGGGTAAGCCAGCGCAAATGATTGACATGACAGGATTATCAGAAAAGTATCTTTTATATTAAAAAATAAAAGACATGTTTGAGGCAAGGTAGTAAGTAGTAAATTGGGGGGTGGGCTGAGGATGATTGTTGGTGGCAGGATGGACAAGAAGAGCAAGGAGTATTAGCATGTAAATAGGTAGGAGCATTCCATAGGCAGAGGGTTAGATTTAGCTAGAGAAGGTTGGCAGGCAGGCAGTCCGAGTGTGGGAAGACATGGGAGTGAAAAGAAAGGATGAGGCCCACATCATGCACAGCAGCTTTCTTCTAATCATGGAGTATCTAGTTTTCATTATCCTACCACATGGTGGACGAAATACATCTATTTTTATTAAAATCAAACTTCCATTGTATGTAAGGCCACCATTGAATCACTAGTAGTATAGCCCATTAAGGATAACTGGCCAGATATTATTTTTTACAATCTATTTTTAACACATTTCTTTCACCACTACTAACTACTTACACATAAGATCAATATAAATCTGCAAATATTGTTATGACATACCACCACTAAAACAGTTTTTCTTATGATACTGCCTCTATTGTAATTGTCTTCTAACCAATTATCATCCATATATTGTCTCTTAATCAATATGAGCAGGCAGCCTGTCTGCTATAGCATCTTACAGTAGTTCAGCTAGTCTATCAACAGTCTCCTCTAAGTATTCTAAGAACACATTAACATAATAAATTATAATAGTCGTGATGGAATTTCCTTCCTGCATGGACTACAGTGATGATTCAATGATGGCCACTTATTGGAATATCACATGTTTTCAAACTAAAAGTTTAATAAATTTCAAAGTTTACATTAAAATAAAACGAATAAAAAAACCAAAAACTTAAAAACCATTAATAAACAGGAACAAATGCAAACTTTCAGCGCATTGGTTGTTAATGAAGCTTGCAAATCAAAACATTTTGCTGAGCCTTTTTCTTTCCAAAGATTATAGCTTTTAACCTACAACCCTAGAAATAGCCATGAAATAATAAAATATCTGGTAAAATACATCATAATATAGACATCCCTTAGAATAATACAAGATGTATCTTAAGTTCACCCTTCTGGCAAAGAAGATATTATAACCATATTAAATAACTGGATAATCCAACGTGGGAGGCATTATCAACTCCTTCAGCTTTTGAAATGTTATTCCATTCATTAATAATTTCCTCTTGAGGATCAGTAAAGTTGATCTCATTATTTATTCTCATCCATTTGGACATTATCTTTATTATCATCCCCCAAATTAGGATATCATGGCTAGTTCCCGAAGCTACTACTATAATTTTTCTTCATACCCAATACTTACTCAGTCAAAATCGTTTGTTTCTTTCCATGCAGAAAAGTGCAGTCAGGACCAAAACGATATCAAAAAAGGGGAAATACGGAAGCAGTGCAATGAAACAGAACATATGGAACAATAACATTGTCACGTAACTGGAGAAATGGAAAGGAATATTATGGAGATTAAATAGAACTGTGTCAGAAAGCTTTTCACAAAGGGAATAACAGGAGTCGATGGCGCAAAATGGCACGAAAGGCAAATGCGAGGGTAGTCGGGCAGAGAAGCGGTCTCGTTCATGTCGCAAAAAAAGACACCAAGATACAAAAAGAACAGAGGAATTCTTTTATCTATTTATTTATAATTCTTAGTGCTGGTATTATTCATTCTTTCGTATAATCTTTTTTTCATTTTGAAATGTATGAGCCATCACTACTAACATGCCTGTTTCTACAGCCTTTACATTGTGATTTCAAAAAAGAGCATAATATATAATTATACATAATACAGCTGAGAAATAAAAATAGGAAGCATGTTTATTGAAATAAATGGATATAGTGTGATTAAAGAAGAGAAAGAGAAAAGATAGAAACATAATAATACGTGATCATAGGCATATCATTAATATTAATAGTTGTTGTCACAGGCATATCAAGAAGGAAATGATATCAGCCCCACGGTTACAGTTTTTGTTCTATGAAAAGAAGCATGCTTTCTAGACATAGCTACAACATGGGCTTCATCAAACATTGTATCTAACGTTTTCATCTCAGACAGCACAAAAGAAAAAGAAAATCTCATTCATGTTCTATTACCAAACAATACTGGCAAGCAAAATGGCAAATTCAAACAGATATGAAATTCAAATATCGGCATAATGCATTGACTAATCAACTACAAAGCAAAATGCCTAAGCATATTACCATGGAAACATGGTCAACAATGTGAAAGCATACTTATAAAATGGTATACATAGTTTGAGTAGGAAAAAATTTGCACTTGTTAACTGATTTTAACAATTATTTCTACAAGATTTGTCTACAGGTTAAATTAAATTTTAATGAATTATTGGTAAAGAAACCAAAACTTTAAATATTCTATTGTACATGTAGGTAGTATTAATATCACTGTTACTGTTAGGTATTGTCTTCACAAATAAACAATCAACAAACTGTGGCAGTCTGCCATCTAAATTGCTTTGCTTTGCTTCTTTTCAAAAGTTCAAATTCTACTGTCACTGTCATGCCTGGCACTGAAACATTATATTGCTCATACTCGAGATCTTTCATTCCATTGGACTTTGACATGAACTTCTGTAAACGTTAGTTTCAAGGCCTGAAAAAATCTTACTCCTTAAGATGGAGAGGAACTACAAAAAAGCTTTTTTTAATCTTTTACTAAGCATAAGAAACAACCTGCTATCTTATATCGTAGAAAAGGTAGCTGATGAGAGTTGCTATCATTAACAAGAAAGGAAGAAGCATAGCTATAGCTCTAGATGCAACCTGCCACAGTTGGATGAGGAGTTAACATTTTATCCCAAACAATGTTCATGCTGATTAGGATCTACAAAATAACAAAAAAGAGGTAAAAAGAAGGTTCCACAACCCACTTATTGAGTAGATTAAAACCATACAAAATCTACAGTCAACTTTTGATTTTTTTGCTATCTTTTTCATGGATTTTTAAAATAAAGTCATGATAATATTATTTGTTAATTCTAAACAGGCTGTTTTGCTTGGAGCATCATTTTTACAGTTACAAAAGGTACGGCAAATGTAAAAACAAAACAAAAACAAAACTGAAAACAAAGACAGCTACACAAAGTCACATTGACAAACAAGGTAAACAAGATGGAAGAAAAAGCTGAGCAGGACTAGAGGCTGTTTTCATGCCCAAGCATCGGGTCAGGGGAGCGGAATGGATGGGAAGAAAGCTGAAGGAGGGGAGGAGGGGAAAGTCTGTATGCGTGTACAGACAGACAAAAAGAAGAGACAAGCTGAGAGACTTA
Organism: Dendronotus rufus; assembly: GCA_032358575.1. Taxonomy (NCBI): domain Eukaryota; kingdom Metazoa; phylum Mollusca; class Gastropoda; order Nudibranchia; family Dendronotidae; genus Dendronotus; species Dendronotus rufus. The sequence goes on from JAULCB010232785.1 coordinate 28,500, forward strand.
CCTTAGCTTCCCTGATGAACTGTCCGCCATGTTTGTTGACCTCTTCTATCTGATGTCTTCTCTCTCCCAGCCCATTGAAAATGGCCTGAAAGTAATCAGGGTGACAACATAATTTAGAAAAACTATTAGCTGAGCGAAATACAAAACAGGAAAATATAATATATAAACAACCATAAGGTTAAACAAATCTCTTCGAGTATGCTTGGCATAATATGGTACATATAAGGTATTCTAACCCCAGCAGTATACCACAATATTATGGTCTAAGGTATTCTAACCCTAGTGGTATACTACCATCTTCCCTCCCTTCGTCGTCATTGTTACCATGGATGGCTCCAGTTGTAGCCTGGCATCCACCACATCTCCAGTCAAGGGAGGCTGGGAGGCGATTCTCTTCTCTGTCTGACTCGTCCAGTCTTGTTCTGTGGCCAGAGAGTTGTGGTACAGCGACAGCAGGTCCTGGCACGAACTCACACTACGCAGTCTGGATAAAAAGGTGATTTTAGTAAGGTATTCGTCTTTAGGCGTCGAGACAAGACATTGACACATTTTAGTTTTAGGTCATTCAGTGCTAAAAAACCCGCACAACCTACGTTAATAATAAAAATAATAATACGAAAAGGCATTTATATTGCGCTTTCCATAAACAGTAGACGTTCATCTCAAAGCGCATGACATTTTAAAAGATAAATAAAAGCAGGAGTCTAATTCAGCAGGGAAGCCGTCAAAAACCACTGCCTTGTGTGAAAAGAGCACAAAGAGATACATAAATATAGTAGGCTAATTTATACAATGTTTGTAAAAAGCAAGAAGGAATTAGTTTCAGTTTAAAGATAAGAAAAAACTAGAACCCACGTCATGAAATGTGTTGAATTGAAGCGAGCCCTTGCCAAACTAAAAACTTTAAACTCTTCGTTCTTGAAATCCAAAGCCAGACACCCGAACCTGACCTGCCTATATACTATGGCTCACCTTTCCACCACCTGGACACAGATCTGGTCCCAGCGTACAGAGAGATCGTTCACCTCCTTCTCCACGGTATCCACATCGTGGTGCCGACTGGTACCCTGCCTGCTGCGGTCCACCAAACCTCGTAGAGTCTGTACGTCTTCTTTCACATGTTCTAGCTTGGGCTGGTGCTGATGCAGAGACGCCTGAAGACTCTGATGATGGTAGTGGTAGTATTGCAGGTGAACAATTAACAAAAAGGCATTTTTACGACAATAGCGATAATAATCAGACTAATAATGATAACAAAAATAACAACAGCAATGATAATAACAACTATAACAATGATAGACAAGATTGGGGGAGCGGGCACTGGAATATTAAGTAATATTCAAGAAAACCGCTAATGGAAACGCTGCGCTATAATAATGGTAGTAATAATATCAACGACAACGATGATGATGATGATGGTGACAATTCAATTACTCTGATAATTAGAATATATCTATGAGGGCAAATTAAGATATTGGTTTGAAAGTAAGACAATAGCCTGATTATTTGGGTTTTAAAAAAATGGAAAAACTCTATATAGACCCCTCTATCTGGGCCATGCTCCAACCTTGTGTCTTTATGACCATGACTGTCATAATAACATCAATGACAATGATGATAACCATAAAGACAAATTATGGTCAGGTAACAGGTATCTTATCTTACCACTAGGTCAGCCTTGACCGATCTTATTTCAGCCAGATTGGAGGTCATGTTGTCGTGTGACGCCAAGGACGTCTCAAACTCACTGACCAACTGTTTGACCTCATTCAGGCCTGAGAAGACCACCTCGCAACCCTTTAATCTGTCAATGAAATACCCGACATAAACTTTTTATTACCTTACATATATATAACCATTTCAACAACAAGAGAAAAATCTTTGGCCTATTTAACTTTCAAGAGAATAAGTCATATCTACTTTTACTTATTATGCATCAATGTGTGAAAATGTTATGATACTTTAAAGCTAACAATGAAATACAGGTATATGTGGGCCACAGTATACCTTTCTGAAAGATACAGAAAACGATAAAGAAAGACAAATTTGGGTAAATGGATGACAAGACATGAAATGATGAGACATAATAGCAACTCTATAGAAACAATTAAAACCGTGAAAATGATGTTGAGAACATCTGAATCTTTTTATTTCTCCCAAAGACATTGACAAATCGATTTTTTTAAAACTACCTACCTGAGACAATATAGAAAAACTTCAATAGAAAATAAAAGCAGCACATACTGCCTTTGATTTGCTTATATAACACCAACTCGGGGCCAAAGATTACTGACCTGTCGACATAGATGTGTGAGATGACCTTGAGCTGGTCACACTTCTCCACCACCAGGTTGAGTTTGGCCGCAGCGCTAGGGCTGGGTGGGTGGAGCTCTTTGGATTCCACTCGGAGGTGACGCACTTCAACCTCCGTCTTCTCAAACTTCAATTGGAATTCCTGCAGGAAAAGGGGGAAAAAGTTATTTCTGTATCTGTAATAAATGTACATATTTAGTTCCAATGAGTTAGTTCCAAATGAGTCTTCAAAATAAGTTCCTTCTCAAAGCATTGCCACCATTTTAAATCACTTTTCTCATTTCACTCAAGTAAAAACGAGAATATGGCTGTAGGCCCAAAAAAAGAGAGGAGAAAACAAATAAGTTTGATGATACAAAGAACTTCATTGGCAAGCTGTTATGAAAAATAATATTTCAGAACAAATACTGCTACTACTGTTTTCATCCAAACCATCGTGTAAGCTGTCTGGAAGAGAATCGCATCAACCCCACCACATCTAAGACTCCTAAGACTTACTCTGTAAGATCGGAATGATTCTTGGACAGCAATATTGTTCTGTGGGATAGGACGGTGGACAAGGGCAGACAACTGTTGGTCACTACTGGACACATCTCTGCCGACTGCCTCCACTTTCTGCATGAAGAGCTGGGCTGTGCTCACGCTCCTCTTGTTTTCTGAGAAGGAAGCAGCAGATCAAAGTTATGGTTGTGTAAAACAGAACATCGATACATTTTTGGACAAACAGTGCCAGAAAAGGGCAAGATCATAGTGCAAACATATGATTCAAAAGCATGCAATATCAAACTAAACCAAATTGCTAATCGATGGACAATAAAAATGTATCTCATCTTATGATTCAATGTCAATTGTGTATATATTATCTAAATGTAACTTTAATTCCAGCCATTTAACAGTACCACAGAGCAAATTTTATGTGGATTGTTTTTCGGCACTATAGAATTTCACAATCATTATTGTTATTATTATTATCATTAATATTATTATTATTATTATTATTATCATCATTATCATTATCATTGTCATAATGGCCAGCCTCTGACTCACCCTTGGCGGCTGCCTTGTCACACATGTCTCTGTGGATGTGCTCACACTGCTTGAGCTCCTCGGCAAGTTTACGCATGTCACGGTCTGACGTGCCGCACTCAGCGATTAGTTTTTCTCCGTCTTCTTTGAGGGCACTCCAAACAGCCTCTCTCTGGCCTGGGTCCATGGCCATGAACTAGAATAGTGAAAGGGGTGGAATTGGTGAGAACAATTTTTACAAACCTGGCTTTTAAAACAATATAGAAATGAATAAAATGCCCAATTTAATCTTTTTTAAACCCAATGACAAAATTATTGTTAGAAAGTAGCACTGTATCATAACTATATCATTCGCCAATGATAGCATTTATAGATAGATCCGGATTTAAATCTTCCCAAAATATAGAATGAAAAATAAATTCCCAATGAAAATAGCAACGTGGAAACAAAAACAAATGGCTTTTCTAGTCCACTTGGATAGTGAAAAAAAAGTCTGAAATCAAAGACAATTGGCTGTAGGTTTACAGGCCTGATAGAATGAAAAAATAAAAGTGTCAGTGTCTCTTTTAGTAGGTCTTGCTACCTGTTTGAGATCCCAGCCCTTGATCTGGGTGATGGCTGCCGACACTGCTGCCAATCTCACCCTCCTCTGCTGGTTCTTCCACATCCCAGACAGATGCTCATGCTGAAGCTTTAATCTATAAAGACAAACAATAATAAATGACAGCAATGAAAATAGGATGGGACGAAATATTGACAAAAGAAAAGTATTATGAAATAGCGAGATGTGATTATGAATTATGAGTTTAAAGTCTAAAGAATTGATGTTTGGTTAGAGTTTTCATCAGTTCAACCTCTAAAAATTAATCTCAGCACTAAAACTAAAGTCCAAAGATTTGAATAAAAAATGTTCTACAAGTTATAGGTGGACTCCTAATTCTTGATTTATGTTAAATTCAGGACCTCTCTGTCTATTGCCAAATTGTATCTAATGGCAAATCAAGCCTAAATAATCTTTGGCTCAGTGGGAGTATCAACAGAGGATCTCATTTAATGGAAAGCAAGTGTGCTGACTTATAAATAGATCAAACAGGGTTTCACATGAAATTGCCAAGATTTATGAATCATGTCTGTTTGGCTGATTTTTTTTTACTAATATGAAAGCCATCAAGGATTGCTAATAATAGATAGCTGGAAATAGCACGGTAACCATTAGTGAAGTAAGATGAGCAAACTGCTACAAACCTGTTGGCTGTGTCAATGGCTTCCTGATTTGGGGGAGGGATCAGGATACACACTGACGGAACAGTCGCTTCAACACCGGTCATTGTTTTCACCTACAGATAGAACAACACATTAATATCAACCCTAGCTTTGTGCAATCTCCTTCATGGACATAGACAACGAAATAATGTGTTGTCTTCAACATAAATTTGTACACACTGTCAACACATTTAGGTCATACATCAAGCCAGACTGTTGTTCAAGACTGTTGCCTTGACGATTTCAGCACAACCGGGGTTCAAACTTGACTTCTATCTACTGACAATGCTGCCAGCATTAACTGCGTTAATAGACAAAGAGACTAATTGAGGATGTTTTGAGATACAAAGAAACAAACGTAGAAGTATAATAAGTAGTAGTTGCGTTCTTACCTTCCATTTGAGTCTTTGTGCCTTGCCCACCAGAAAACATTCCTCTCCTCTTTGGAGGGAGACGTCAGTCTGGTGATAAGGGCAAAGGGTTCGAACTTTGATGGGCGTGGACACTGGTTGGGACCTCAGCTTGAGGGGGATGATCTCTTGGCTCTGGACCACCAAGGAAGACACTCTGCGGTCATACTCGCGGATTTGATTTTGTAGATCCTGGAACAGAGTCAAATGGAAATTGTTTATTTTGTGTGAAAAGAGCCTATAGCCATACAGTTTTGGTAAAGAATAAGAGAATAGTTTGGAAAAAAGATTTGAAAAATACCAATCAGTGACATCCTTCAATCACCTGCAATAACTGGAACATATACCAAGGAAATCTGGAGGTCAAATGACATTAATAGGTAATCCATACAGAAAACTTTATATTCTAATGTTTTGGCTCTTTTACAAATAGATACAGCAAAAGAGTAAAATATTTCTATGAAAGATAAAAAGAAGCCAATTACATATCATACTAGGCCCTACTATAATGTTTTTGTATGGTTTTGACATTCTGATCCTTTGATGTTGGCTCTATCTATATTGCAAAGAAAAATGTTCTGAGCGTCGGAATGTGAGCTTGACTTAGACTGTGTGTAATAGTCGTAGAAGATTGCCCCAGAATGGTAACTCAATTGGAAGTGAGTCACTGACTGCTACATCAACAAGGGGGCCACACCCCACACACCCCTTCATACTCATTGTTATGGAAAGACCAAAACCACAACCAGCACCAACCCTCAGTATGCCTGACACTGACAGACAATGGCACCATACATAGTTTGCCTCGCCTCGTACCTGTAGATCTGCCAGCAGGATCTGGGCTTGGTCGATAGGAATGTTGTCAGAACTGAATCGGTTGTGTAGGAGCTCCAAGTGGCGGGCCATCCACTGCTGGCAGTGCTGAGCCTCCTCAAAGAATTTGTTGTGGTCCACGCTGTGCTTGATGTGGGCCTCCAGGCACCACGACAGGTGGACCAGCCAGGACCACTGGGACTGGAGGCTGGACATGAACGCCTGAAAACAAAACGCATAGAATAAATATTCACGTATGGGTCTGTACTACATAAATGGTATTGTATGTATTACCAGCATCATTATCATTATCCCCCCAAGAAACTTTATATTCTAATGCTTTGGCTTCTTTTACAACAAAAGTAGTAGTATCATTAGCATTAGTATTAGTATTAGAAGTAATAATGAAATAATCGATTTCTTGTTAGTATAGTTGCCAGCAACCAACAAAGAAAGTAAGTGCTAATAAAATGCCTTAAGAGATATACATACCTCCACAGTCCTTGCGAGAGGGTGTCTCTCTAAAAGCATGGCCCCGCCTTTCTCTTGGACTGCATTGAATTGGCTTTCTCGAGCTTCCATTTGTCGAACCAAGGACTGAAATAAGAGTTTCAAAAGGATTCATGGATTATTAATTGTGTGGGTAGTTTTGAGTTATGCAACATATGTCTATGAATTTTGTTTCACACATCTTTTTGTGCACTCTTTCTAAATCTAATTATAAAATTATTCAAAGACATATCTAATTAATAATCAATGCTAAGATCTAAGACATGAGCTCAATTAATTTCCTCTTATAATATAATACTAGACCCAGCACAAACTATTCCTTACCCAGCACAAAATTGTTTTTAAAAAAAGGATAAATATAATATATTAAACCAAACCAATCAAACAAAATTAACAAAGAAAAAAAAAAAAAAAAAAACCCAGCCCACTGCCTCCATCCCCACCACAGAGATTAACGTTGAAAGCTATTGCAAGCCCCGCAATCTGTGGATTGGTCGCTTACCTTGTTTTGTTCGTCCCATTCCACGAGGTTAATGTCCTTGTGTCCCCAGTCCCGGGAAATCTCGGTCTCCTCCTTCTCACTCAGCCACACCAGCTCCACGGTCGCTCCATGCAGGAATTCACTCAGAGAATCCAGACTACGGAGCCGGCGAGCTGACGTTTTCTGTAAGGTGGAGGGAGGAATCGATCAAGATAGATTCTTAACTATTAAAAGTTTTGTTTGTATAAAGATAGGACATTGACACACACAAGGTTATACAAAGTTATGGGAAAGCGAGACAATGATTTGAGCTGTGTTTTAAATAATAAATGAATAATTGCCATTATGCACCAAACCATCAACAATGTTTGTTTGTTTGTTATCCAATGCCTTATAACGCTTGCGCAGTGTCGGCACCCAGCTCTGTGCTCAGTCTCAAATGATGAATGAGGTAGATACCCCAATAAACCACCT
>JAULCB010232786.1:0-20709 GCA_032358575.1 Dendronotus rufus
AGTTTGTTTATGATGCTTAAACTAAACCTAACACCGAAAGGTACAAATAGGTAAATTGATCAAGAAAGAAAGAAAGATAACCCGAGCGTCAGCCGCGGAGCGCCACCGCAAGATAGACAATAGGAGTTACCTTTCTTGCCCAAGGAATATACGAAGTGCCGAAGTGGGACTAGAACCCGGGTTATTCGGGTCTCAGTGCAATGCCTCCTGGACCGTTAGTTGATTGGGACCAACGCCTGTCATCCCTCCACAAGGTCATACACGGTACGAACGCGTGACCGTACAGACCAACGACCTCATACACTTCAATTCGCGACCGCAAAGACACTAACATAATAGGGTGCCAATAACATAATAAGCAGCATGCAATACAGACATCTACAATCATTCGTTTGTACCACAAACCATTCGTGTCTGTAATTGTACTAATAGTTTACCAAATTCAGTAGTAACATTTTAGGAAAACGATAAATTTCAAACCGCTCTTTTAGCTTACAGAGCGTGCCAAGTTAAAAATTAGCGTCGCACACCTCTATAAGCATTGCTCGTTTGTGAGATACTTTGGAGAACTTTTCAGATACAGATCCACGGAAGGGAAATAACCAAGACAAATTTAACTTGGAAACTTTGCATAAGGTTCTCTTTCGTTTTCAAACTACGTTTGATAAAGGAATCAAAAGTTTCACACATTCTAGTTTTGTCATCCAGGGAATTCCAGTTCCTAGATGCCGTATTTCCAAAAGTCCTGTCCGATAATTTAGATATAGTTAGGGTATTTTCAAGGCGAACAGACTCCGATGATCCCAGAAGTTTAGCAGGTGTGGACTTTTACCAGCTCTTGTAAAATGTTGGCGCTGGACCACAGATTATATTCATTTCAAAAGTCTGCCTGTCGTAAATTTTGGCAGACCATAAAAAAAGAGAATTCCAGTAGTCAAAACTATTTTTACATGTGGAAGATACAAATGATACCAATCATGTACCCTTCATTTAAAATAGTACTTTTGAATGTGGTCCATTTTGCGGTATGACCATCTCGATCCCAAAATCGACAAGCCTAGATGAATATCCAGCGTTTCTCCGCATGTGAGTCATGTCTATCGTTGATATCCATCGAAAACAACATTTGCCTGTATTTATTTCTTTTGTACATAGTCATAGTCTGTAGAATATTTCGATCCTCATGGCCAGTGCATTTTGTGTAAGAAGGCACCACAGTCAAGAACAAACGTTACATTTTCAGAAAGTTCTGATGGTGGGGTATGATGGAGTAAATCTCGATCCTCCTATAGGTAATGACATAAACCTGATTTGTTTGCCTCCAAAGGAAGTCCGTTTGTGCCGAAAGCGTTGAAGGAAAACTGGCAAGTTCATACATTGCAATCGGGATAAAGTCACCTCGCTTGAAGTCACCTTCCGCTTGAAGTCAACACCACTCAGTGGTCCCGAATTTCTTTCTATTTGCATACGTATCTTTATTTTACTATTGTATCCCGAGAAACAGATCAATAAAATCACTCCCTATCACTATCATGGATACAATTGCATTTGAAAGAAGCATGGTCCAGGGAATCGATCAAAATTTCCAATAACTATCCATGGTAGGGGGTGATTTTATTGATCTGTTTCTCGGGATACAATAGTAAAATAGTTGAACTGTTTGAAACTGCAAGAGATTCTATAGTTTTAGAGTTGGATCTTATACTTCTGCGTATACAAATTTGAGTCGATCCACCGATCGTTAAAACGCGCAGCGCAATCTTATGATTGCACCGATCGGTAATTTGCGCGGAACATAATATAGATCAATGTATCATCATACACTCTTCCGTTTACTCTCATGCTGAGTCTAGGTTCTTTATAGTACAAGCAAAGTGTATAGATACTATTAGTATCTATCTCTTTGGTACAAGCAGAAATACTCTATATAGAGTATTTCTGGTACAAGTCTCTGGTACAGAGGAAAATAAAGGATGCAAAAATGAAAATTCTGGTAAAGGGAAATAACTACCATTGCTTGAATTGCGTGCCACTCAAACAAAATGGCGACCGCCGATTGGAATCCCTTCGGGGATGCCTATTATAGGTTTGTTCGTCAAATATTAATAGAAAAGCGGAATGCTGTTATTTTCTATTTGAAATTATCTGATACTTTTTACTTATAAAAAATGTATATGGTCTTGTTAATTGACAATGCGCTGGATTGGATGTTTTGCGCCGATTGTCATTGAAAGGACACGCCCATTTGTTTTGACTAGTCGAGAAAGCAATTCCTATATTTCAGGATGTTTTTAAAAACCTTTTGGCCCAATGTTCCTGATTTTTTAAATATAGAAAGTAGATTTCTCTGTTGTCCAGAAGCAATCTTCAACTTGGCAACGAGTTGATTATGTGCCAGGGTAATTTTATGACTGGAATATTCAAAATGTTGGGGGAAAAAAACACTGCACTATAAAAGTATTAATAAAATAGGCCTAATAATAATAATAAGCTAACAATAATAGCAAAGATAATAATAATGGATGGCATTTATAAATCGCATTTCCACATAGGTGCTCAATGTTCAATACAGACAACACGATAATCTTCATAAGAGTAAGAAGAGGACTTGGAAAAATTATACAAAAACCTGACAAAATATGCCACGCCTAACAATAAAATTTGGCAACTAGATGTACAATCAAACGACGAAGCGAGTGGTTGGGCCAGAATTTTTTATTAAAGTCCTGCTTTCCTGCATATTGCATAAAACCAGAAATCCGAATGTGACCTCTTGCAACACTAGGGGGCCTATACCATTTTTTGTGCTCACAGGTTACGTGATTATCTGGGCTCATTGCTAAATCGTAGCATACTTGCCTGATGAGTGAAGGTTCGAAACTCACCATGGGCAATTCTACTAGATTACACCTGTCTCACTTTTATGTGATTTTATACGCTGGAAACAAGTTTCGATTCATTTATGTACTATCCGGTCTTAAAATGGGCTTGTTGGGGTGAAGGAAATGATTCAGAGTGTTGACTGGAATAGGTTTGATACGTGAAAAAGATACAAAGATAAAGAAGGAATAAATGCTTCAGTTTATAACAAATTATGATCAATGAATAAGTGCTGCATCTTAGGTAATGGCCAAAATTCCTGTACGTATTGCAAACTCGTCTCACAGTTTCACAGCATGATTCTTTTACTTTTCCTATTGTTGTGAAGGTTGAGCAATTCAAGTTCTTTGCTCTGAAAGTGAAAGAGAACATCACAGGATTTGGCTCTTGAACTAAATTTCATATATATGAATTTAGTTTTTGTTTTTTTTCATGATTTTGTGATATTGATAATATTATCTTCCTTTGTTATTGTTGTCTATTGTAGTCCTGGTTTCGTTCTTTATTTCTATATATTTGTTATCTAATGATGATGGGCTTAGTTTTATTTTGTGTATTCATTTCTAAACAGAAAGGTGGAATTGTATGCTATGCATCCTATGGATTGGAGTGGTGTGATAGACCTTTCCAAACACACTGTTGCAGCTTCAGCATATGGAGGCCCAATCGGTAAATTGTTAGCGTCAAACTTGTTAGGGTTCTAGTTTAACAGCCTTTGCAACTTTTTGGGAGGGATGTCTCCCATGTACCTTTCCGTTGTAAAACTTCAAACAAACAATCAAACAAAAAATAATTTGAAAGAGTATGTCATTGGTGTCGTTCTCTAAACGTATAATCTAAACGTATAACTTTGTGAGTAGATTTTACACACATAGAGGCAAAAAACTGTTGTTATTCAACAACAATGAGTGTTACAATCAATATTAATTGTACAATATTTTACATATTTTTATGGATCAAAAGCCCCCCCCCCCTCGTTTAGATATATGTAAAAACTTGTAATGACGTATTGATTGGCCCAAAAAACTTTAAAAAGTTATACCTTTAGAGAACAACACCAATATTTATTAGCTATTATGTTGTTTTGAAACTTAATTGCTCACCAAAATAATTTCAAAATTTTCCATAGACAAACAAATTGCAATTTTGTAAAGCAATATGTTTTAGAATTCTGTGTACTTTTGATATATATAGGTATATATCTCTGTATAAATAGAGATCCAAGTAATGAACAGCTTATAGATATTGGCGATTGACAAAGTTTTCATAAATCATAACAGTTGGTTAGGGCACTTAACTACATTGTTAGTCAGTAAGGTGTATGGGTTTAATTCCGACCGTGAATCAAAAAGTTATCATTCGAACTGATTATATCTTGATTTAATCTTTTCTATTTGTCATTATGCAGTGCCTGCTACACTTGATTACATAAATATAGATGAATTGAACTAGTAGCATTTATATAGCGCCTAGCCACAGTCATCTTTATATCTCATTTATTTCTCTATACTATGACAGCTCTGCTGAAAGACGAAAATAAAGCCGGTAGGGCAACCACTATCAAACCGGTTGTGAATGTTTATACAGCCGCTGGCAAACTTCAGGCACAACTCAGGGTAAGAGTCAAAGTTAAAATCTTTATTTACTTCCTTGTGAAACATATATGACAAAAAGAATAGATAAAGTATTTTGATCAACATTTATATCAATTATAAAGCAAACTTGTTATCTCGATACTAATGCTGTTATGATGCTGATGACAATTGATGATGATGAGGATGATGATGGTAAGAAAAGCGATAGCACTAAGAATTGAATGGTGACACAAATTTTAATCTAAATTAGATTTATTTGGTCAGCAGGTATGTGAATCTAATCACCCCTCGAGAAAGTTTTATTGTTAATAGCATTCGTGTCCTTCTTGGGCAGTTACAGCTTGGCATCGTTACTACATGGAGGCTATAAGATGCTGTTTCCAGTCATTGCTGAATGTTGTTCCACTCTTCCTCTCTAAAACTTCGGCCAGCTGTTGATGGCTTGTAGGTTGATTCTCTCTACTTCATATATAGTCTGCAGTCCTGTTCATCTGTTCATCCCGTATTATATGCTCAATTGTGTGGTGGTCTGGGATAAATACTATTTATGATGCTTAAACCTAACACCGAAAGGTACAAATAGGTAAATTGATCAAGAAAGAAGACTAAATACTATTTTTTAAATGTGTAATGACGATTCAATGCATTATTTACATTCTAAAGCAATGTAAGCATGTGGTACTTTATTCAAAATCTGTTTTAAGGTGATCTGGTGGAAAAACAAGGAAAAAATGTGCAGTTTTTCACGAATCGCATGTAGAAGTGACACATTCGGTTGCTCTGATGCGCAAACAATTTGTATGAATGAAATTTATGCGCATGATGTCTATTTTAATAGCTGACACAATTTCCTAACCAATGGCATGCGATGTGCTAGGTTTAGTAATAAGAACAAAATGTGACTCAACCGATTTTCACTTGGTAATCGCCCGAAAATGCCAAACTTTTACCTTTACAAGGCATCAAACATCATCAAAATACATATAATATATATTTACACAAATATATACCAGTCTGTTTACACATTATAATATTTATAATCATTGTTCAAATCTAAAATTTTCACAGTCGAAAGATAAAAGATTGAAGAATCAGAAAAGAGTGATAGCTAAAAAACGATCTCGGGTCACAATATTGACTTTATTGCCTGTATCTCGATAACTCATTTCGCAACAATTCCGTGGTTTTCCCAGATTCGAACCCATAACCTGCCAATCGTGTAGCTTAGTTAGCCAAAGATTTGAGAAGTCGTGATCTTCAACCCTTCTAATCTAATCAAAGTATCTTTTACAAATATAATTAAGTTTGATCTTGTTCTTCTTTGAATTATTATCTGCTTTCCCTGCGCATTAATGCATTACCTAACAAACACGACCCTTCTGAAGTCTCTAAGACAGATTAAGAAGCATTTCTCAAAGAAGTCATTGATGTAGAATCCACCTCACTCAAATGAGCTTACCATAAAGCAGGAAGGAAATTGGATCACTGTTTCAAGTGTTAAAAAAAAAGAAGCTAAGAGACTAAACAAATATTATTCTTTTTCTCTAAGGTATATTTCTTTGTTATCTCTGTTATCCTTTATTATTTCAGTGGAACAGCGGTACGGTTATCACAATGGGCTGGTCCAACACTGAAGAGCTCCTGTTTATCCAAGACGATGGGGTGGTATTGGTCTATGACATGTTCCTGGTTTTTAAGCGCACTTTCAGCATGGGACAGGTTTGTATTTTTTTACAGTACTAATTTTCACTGACACTGCTAACGCGGTATAAGGCATTAAATAACAAAACGAAACTAGTTTTCACATTATTTATGAGCGTACTGATGTTATCTTTAGGTAAAGACGTTTCCTGCCACCCAGTATTCAGTAGTATGGTTTGATTCCGGAAGGGGTGTGCTTTTACTTTGCCTTGATTTGCCATCTGGTTTTGTCCTTGTTCCATCTTTGATCTGATCTTTTCCATGCTAAAAATTGTGTAAAACTACAGACTTTCAACTTTTGAAGGAAGGATGTTCTTTCTTATTATATTATTATATGGTGTTATATGGATGACAAAACAAGAAGTAAAGAACAGTACCGATGATAGATGAAGCTTCAAAAAAAGATTTAAGAATTAGTGTTGTCTCTCGAGTTAAAACCTATAGCTTTTTTGCCTGCATTGTATGTGCAACAATCCAACCAAATTATATTTTGCAATTTTTATTACGTAGTCTTGATTTAAAAGATTTTGAAAATAAACCAAAAATATATTTCTAAATGCTTGCCTGTTTTAGATTTAGGATATTGAAACAATTTTTTACATTTAAAATATTTCATTACTTTTGTTCAGGGTTTTTTGTTGTTATTGCTTAAATTGATTTGTTTGTTTGTCGTGTTGGACAAAATTCTATAAAAGAAGCCTTTGTCAGGTTCTCTCCTCTGGTTTCTTTTGTCGTGTTCAATCCACTTGAACGGACAGCATTGCTCATCTCTTTCTATTTCTAACCATGGTAAATAAAAAGATTATAACCCCTCTTCACAAACAGGAAGCCAAAGATGTGAAAATCCTCAGTGCCAAAGTCTTCTCCAGCTTTCAGGGTACGGGTATCGCTGTCATGACGACATCTTTCCGGATATTTCTGATCAGCAATATCGACAGTCCTCGCATTGTCCGACTGGCTGAGGTTCCTGGTAAAGAAAGTTTCAAAGTGTTCAGTTTATTCAATGCCTGTTTCAACATGTTTTAGGTTTTGACACAGCGAGCAGCTCTTATTTTATAGTCCGTCTGTAATAGCCAGTGTCAAAGCATTAAAACTTTGCGTCGGTCAAGGTTTGAACTCAGAATCTTTTATATAGTAGGCACTGTGGGCTGATCACCTGCTTGCTTGTAATTCTTGTGCCAAAGTTTTTTCCCAGCTTTGTGGTCTGTCATGGATGGTGATTTGGCCATCAACTTCATTTACCATTTGAGACAGGTTAGGGAGCTGGGTGCCAACACTGCAAAAGGGGTATATACAGCAAATAAAGTACAAGCTGTTTTGAAGATTTTCTCTGCACTGTATAGTATAACCCTAAAAGTGCTCTCTTTAAGCAAACAGAATGCCATGATATTGATATAGCATTGTGTTTTCTTTTGGTGCCAGGACTGAACGAGGCTCCCAGTAGTTGGTGCATCATTGTCACGGACAGACAGGCAAGGGCGCTAGTTGGCACTAAAGGGGAAGAACTCTTCCTCATCGACCAGGGTGGACAATATCAGAAACAGGTGGGAACACAAACAAATTATGTAAAGTCTGTGAACCTATTTGAAGGGGATATCAACTATAAGTCGAATTTGCCCTAATGTTTTCTAAAACACACCATTCAATCTAAAGTAATGTTTTTGATACACAAAAAGTGCTAGGAAAATTGTGTGTGCTCATCTATTGTAACTCTTCACACTTTCGATAGTTGGCCACTTTTTGGGCAATGTTTTAATAGCAAGCTGTCTGGCTAAGTATTGTAACTTGAACATACAATACTTGAGCACATATACTTTTACTATTTAAATTCTTAAATGAGATGGAATACATTGCCTCCTGTTTTTGACGTAATGTGTGCCAGTTCATTTTATACTATGTATTCAGATATCCAAATTACCAAAATAAATTGACTTACCATTAAACAACCTGCGCATGCGATATATATAGGTAATATATATAGAATCTGCAGACAGGCCTGTTTCGGGGTTTACCCTTCATCAGTGCAGCTCTCTATAGGTCACTCCGGAGAGCAGGGGAGACAAATAAACCTATCGCAAAGAGTTCTCAAGAACACGGTTGTGTACGAGAATTGCATATTTTTTTCGTAATCACTGACGTGCTTAACTTTACTCATTTCAACTAAGTGTTTTGATTTGTCTGATTTTAATTGTTATCCTTTTAACCCCCCCACCCCCCCACCCCCTCCACGATACCAGGAGCCAACAATGAGTGAGGACCTGGGCATAGTGAATGGAATGGCCGTGTCTTGTAACAACAAATATCTAGCCTTGTCACTGGCAGGGGGTGTCTTGTGGATTGGAACATCTGACCTTCAGGTTTGTGTTTTCTGTCTTATTATATCTCCATTGAAAAGACAATTATTGGACCCTGTGTTGGTCAAATGGTTTGTGTATTAGTTTCCCACCTTGGCTGGATGAATTTCTAAGGATTTGACTTTGTTTATGTGTTTGGGCTGGATTAGCACTATCAGACCTGTAAATCTTTAGCCAATTGTCTGATTTCAGACAATCTCAATTTGAGGAACTGCTTGAATATTTTTATTTTTCATTATTGATTGGAAGTCAATAGTATAATAGTCCCTTACCTGAAATGTGGACAATTTTCAGACAATTTTGGGATGGATCATTTACAGGTCTGTGCTATATAAATAATGCACTTTTCTTGCAATTTTCAAACTCATTGATTTAGTAATAAAGTCTGTAGCCTTGTCACAAAAATGTATTTTTCTATTTATAAAGATAATAATTCTTTTTTCAGAAATGTTACTGTGAGTTCAAAACCAATTCTAGTAAAGCACCTCAACAGCTTGTTTGGTACGTATTTGGTAGACACACGCACGGGCCTGGTTAGGTGTTTTCATTTCCACATATAAATGAGTAGCCTGCAGTGTAGGTTCTCTCATTCTTACATCTAAATGAGAGGCAATGCTAACTAGGTGACATAAAAGTTTGTGCGGTTAGCAGCTGAGTAATGGGTCCAGTGTATTGCTCATAACGCCATTCAAGGCACAATGAGCTGATCACCTGCTTGCCATAGTCCCTGATCCATAGTATTTCCCAGCTCTGTGTTTTGTCAAAGGTGGTTATTGGGGCATCTACCTCATTTGAAACTGAGCATGGAGCTGGATGCTGACACTGGGAAAGTGGCACACAAAACAAAACATAAATGAGAGGCAACAGTATATGTCTTTTTTATGCCCAGCATCTGAGTGATGTGCCAAGTCAAGTTTACTCCTCATTGCACCATTCAAATACATCTTGAATAGATTTTTGCATATGTGTCAAATGTGTTTTTATAATGTTAATGCCATTCCATGTTATAAAGTAATTGGATTGTTTTTGTTTTCAAAGTGTTTTCTTCACACAAACAGTCCCTATCTTTTAACTAAAATGTACTTTTTCCAGTGCTAGTATGACCCCTCAGTGGTCGAAGCGCCATAAAACAAACAATACAAACACACACACTCGTACATGTCCAAGCTGCAAACACAAACTCTGCACTGAATTGGGTCTAGTTATCTAAAAATAACTAATCTTCACATCCTATTCAGAAAGGGGCTTCCCTCACTTGTCTGTTTCATGCTATTTCTGCAGACTGACTATAAAAATAGCCTGTGTTATCACCTAAAATATATTGAAACTAAAAACTAAAAAACTTTCATAGCCTTAATCAGTTAAACTTTTTTTTGACGCTAGGTGCGGTAACGGTGCTGTGGTGACCCTGTGGGACAAACTCATTCTGTTGGTGGGGCCGGGCAAGGATTGGATTCGGTGAGTACTCTGCTTTGTTATCCCTTGCCTTTTATTCAATCACCGCTTTCCCAGATCGGATACCGCCTCCACAACGAAGTCTCAAACTGTGAAGGAGGCAGATACCTCAATAACCATCCACGATGAGCCACGGAGGTGGGAAACCCCAATGGATCAGGAATTACTGGCAAGCGAGTAATCAGCAGCCGACTGATTCCACAATCTTGAACGGTACTTAAAGCACGATGGTGATGATGATGAGGACCGTGGTTAAACACTATACAGTGTACCATGTACTCCTCTCATTTCATGGGTTAGTCGAAGAAATGAACAATTCCTATTTCTTCTTTTCTTTATCTTTGCCACATATTATGTAATCATTTGCCGATTGCTGTGTCTTTTTGTATTTGAGTGATGTACGCTGTTCGGTAATTTTATCATTCTTTATCTTTATTTCTTAAACTTCTGTAGATACACCATGGATTGTTCGACGTTCCTGCTTCAAGAAGTAGATGGTCTTCGTATCATCACCAACGAGACGCATGAATTCATTCAGAAAGTACCCGGTACAGTGTTCATCCTAATCCTACGCTTCTTTTGAACTTATTGGCATCAGTGGTGTGCGTAATAGTCAGCGCATTCGACTGATCAGAACACCTGTGGAAAGATATTTTTACACAACTTTCCAGAGGACTTACTTTACTTTTATCTAACTATACGTGTGGCGGCCTGACAATGTTTCCCCCTTGTCAATTTTATTGTCATCTAGTGTTTAAATTATTACAACATGCGACAGTTTTTTCTGGTCGACCCAAATATAACAAGTAATTAGGCAATGCGCTTTTATCCATTTTAATCCATTTTAAAGGCTTGACTTTGCCGTGTTAATTCAAGTCCCATTAGAGATGGATGTCAATAGAAATACCTACCAGAGGACAAACCAAAAAGACAAACATCCCAACATCCAGGATTGATGTCCATCTCCACTCATTCTTCCCATCAACAGCTTGTCTATAAAATCATCTTCCCCAAGACGCTGTTGAATGGAAACATTTGCAGATTTTTCTACCATGCTCTCTTCTTATATACAACCCTTCTCTTGAGCCAAGTCCATGTTTTTCCTTTGTGTCCTGTCATATTGTTTATGTATCTACATGTAGACTGGTCCTTCTCCAAGGAGGTTTATTCTACATTACCAAGAAGAAGACTAATCCAAACTTTTCATATTAAAACTTTGAAGCTTTTTTTTTCAGAGGTGACAGAGAAAGTCTTCAAGATTGGCTCCATAGAGCCAGGGGCCGTCTTGTTTGAAGCCAGTAAGGAGTTTCAGGTGAGAAGCAGGGTGGGGTGGTTGGAGGGTGTCCCTGGTGGGTTTTATACTTCTTCCTTGCTTATCCTCCACTCAAAACTGTTGTTGTCTTACTTTATCCCAGCACTATATGCATGGAAATTGGTCAATATAGTCACAAATATACCATCCCTGTATTTTTAAGTGCTTAACAAAACAACAATCATCCTACTGTTGAGATGTTTCTTTGACCCGTGTTGGGTCCGGAGATCCTCCGTAGAGAGGATGAGGATGTAAGATTAGACCCAACGTACTGCCTGCGTGTTGTAAGTGGCGAATAATTATGTCGTCGTCGTCCATGGCTTCCGCTTCTTTTCTTTTGTTGTTGTGGGCGGCATCTTGTCCCCCTCTTTCTATGTCTTCCGTCATCCTTCCTTATTAAATAAAATTTTGAATGTGTGTGTAAGTATGATGTTGATGATATTCTGGTGTATGTTATTATTTTCAATGTGACTATTTTTCCGCAAATACTACAGTCGTAAGTCTGGATATGACGTAAGCCCCCCAAAAAGCAGACTAACTCGCAGCACAAACCTCGACTTACTATTCACAGAATTTTCTTTAAAAAAGTAACGTTAATCAAAATAGATGCATTTGCAGTTCCACACAATATAAATAAACCACATAGCGATGTTTCCTGATAGAATATGAGGTACCTGTGAAAGCATGACATTATATCTATTGATAAACAGACGAGAAAATCAGTTTTTTGTCTCTCCTGAACAATCGTGTTTTCTGACTTACGACATGTACTATCCCTGGGCGGCGATATATTGATATGATGTCAATGATGTTCCATGATGATATCTGCTCTCTTCACACAAACAATCTACTTCTGTTTCTTATCTTTTAACTGAAACTGTCAACTTACTGTTTTGGCACTGAGGTCGAAGTGCCATAAAACTCTAAAACAAAACTGCTTATAGCCGGATACTCATATATCACTCACATCTGAGTGAAACGAGCAGAACAAATTGTGTAAAGACGCACACCACCGGACTGCACACCGACTAGACTTTCTAGCTGGGGACTTTGTGATCTCAATCTATACACTATACCAACCCCCTGTGTTGTCATCTTGGACTAAAACACAAAACTAGCCCCTGTGTTATTATCTTGTTTTTTCAGAAACGTAACCAGAAGGCAGACGACTACATTCGGATGATCAAAGACACGCTGGATGTGGCTGTCAGTCAATGTGTCCAGGCATCAGGTCTGGAATTGGAACCAACCTCACAGAAAAATCTCCTACGGGTATTAAATGATTAAATGAAAGCATTTATATAGCGCTCATCCATGGTCGTCACCATGCTCTAAGCCCTTCACAACACCACATTTATCCCTGGCGAAACATGTAACACATCAGACGAGACATGCGGCCTGTTTGGCGCGTATACAATTTTTCGGACAAAGACAACGCCAGGGGGACCTCCGAATTTTACGTCGATGAGATAAATCGTGTAAAGAGTCTTTCCCAAGGACTCAACGTCGGGCCAGGATGGGACTCGAACCCTGGACCCTTCGATCTCCAGGCGTATACGTTGACCACTAGGCTGCCCATGCCGTCTTTCTTTTCTGTATCTTTAATATTATTTGTATCGTTACTTTTGTTTATTTATCCCTGTGTCTATATTATCTATGTTCTATGACTCAGTTTTGATTCTGTCGTGATTCTATTCTATGCTATGCTATGCTATTTGTAATTCAAAAATTGTAGCTATATATCTCTTTGTGCTATTGTAAGCCCATTGAGCACAAACCAATCAGGATAATACGCTATGTAATAAATACTTTTTGTATCATTCTTAGTTTTTTCTTTTTACCTTCTCTTTATCTTTCTCACTTTTCTTTTTTTCTTTAAAAAATAATTTTGTTCTTATCTTTCTTCACTCTTCATACTGCTTGTCTCATTACATACAAAGACAAATATAATATTAGCTTGTTAGCATTCTTAAACATTTTTTGATTTCTTCCTTCTCGTGATCAACTCGTGATCTCATTGGTCTTGTGATCTCTTCTTCAAAACAGGCTGCCACCTTTGGCAAGTGTTTTCTGACAGATTATCAGCCCGAACCATTTGTCAACATGTGTCAGATGCTCCGCGTGTTGAACCAAGTACGTCACCACTCTGTGGGGATACCGCTCACCTACACACAGTAAGTCTATCTGGGTGTCTACAGCGCACATGTGGCGACGTGTATTCAGCGCACCAGCCGAGACGAGAGAGAATTGTTTAACAAATCTCTGATTCGACAAATACATGACAAAGATAAAAAATAGTCTGGAATTTTTTATTTAATAAACAAATTCATTAATTTTTTATTTTGAAAGTCATCCGTTTGAAGCGTAGTGATAGAAGCTACTTTCTGAATAGGATACTAGTCTAATGCAGATTCATTGCCCAACCTGCATGTGCAAGTTAGTACCCATTTCTTGACTTAGGTAAAGTGAGGAAAATTGTGTAAAGAGTCTTTCATAAGGACTCAACATTGGACACACCCAGAATTTGAACCCAGGACCTTTCTGGATATGTTGGTCTTGAAAAATGATTTGAATTAGAGGATGTTGATTTCATACACCTTCACTACCAGCACTACCAGCACTGGTAGCAGCTTCAGAACCACTACCACCACCATTACTTGTCAACATCATTGCTACCACCATCACCATCATTACTACCAACAGCACTACCTCACCACCACCAGCATTGCTGCATCTCTACCACCACCAACCACCATTACCACCCTTCACCATTACCACCACTACCACCACCACTATTGTTACCAACACTACCACCACCATGACTTGTACCAAACCAACCGTTCTCTGTATCCCAGGCTAGAACACCTGAGTGTGCCAGTCCTCATAGATCGCCTGGTCATCCGAAAACTGTTTGGCTTGGCTGTGCGTGTCTGTCAGTACCTCAAGATACCGGATGCAGAGGGACGTAGTCGTATTCTGGCTCATTGGGCCTGCTTTAAGGTTGGTTCATTGGCAGTATTGTTTTTACACCTTGGTTGAAAGAAGTGAATAATAGAAGAAGTAATATAGCTCTTATCTACAGTCGTCACCAATCTCTCAGCGGCTCACAGTATGACATTTTTTCTCAGCAGACAATGAAATATACAAAAGCAGACGATAGGCCATAGGCTACAGTCTTTGGGACAAAGACAATGTTGTCGGTAATTGAGGGACTGGCGTCCAAATTTTACATTCATACATTAACATTGCCTGGCTGCATTGATTATTATTTCTTCCAGTTCTATTCCCTCTACTTTAGACCTAGCGGCAAGACACTGCATTAAATCGAGTGGTCAGGGCACACGCTTATCACTGGAGTCTTGAGCTTGAACCCCAGCTGAAACGAATTTGTTAAGGCTTTGACTCTGGCTGTGTGCAGACAGACTACTATCAAAAAAGAGATGTCAAATGTGTTATAACCTAAATCATGTGTTGAGCTGGGCATCAAAACTTTATTTCAAACCTTATTTTTAGGTCCAACAAAAGCACGAGGAGGAAGAGAAGCTTGCCCGTGCCATCTCCCAAAAACTACTAGACGTGCCAGGAGTGTCGTTTTCGGAGATTGCACGGGAGGCCTTGGAACACGGGCGCAAACAGCTGGCTGTCAAGGTTTGTCATCGAAATAGCCACGCCACAGGGTCTTTGTTGTTTCAGTTTTATTTTTGGTCGTCTTCTAAACTGACCTCAATTTACACTCTACACGGCTGGTCGGAGGGTGGTCGAGGTGGGGTCTACTTTGTTTCTATCTTTTAACAAACTATTATTATCTTGCTTCTTCTAAGCACTGTATGACTTGAAACATGTCAATTGTTTGTCTTCTTGCAAACAAACACTTGCTACTGAAAAATCTTTTTGGAGACAAGTGATGAAGATAGATACCTTAGTTTTCATTTTTCTGTATAAAAAGATATTCAATGTGAAGCTTATAGGTTAATAGTATATAGATATATTGAAGCACATATCCAGATATGCTGTTATCTCTAATGATAGACAGGTTTATAATCTGTTTTCCTGTTAACAAGGAGACTTCATTTATCCCTTCCCTCAGCTCCATCTTTTTCAAAACCAGTACAGCTAGCCAGTAAGGTGATTACTTTGTACTATCAACCACCAATGGGATACGCTGACCATTAGACTCGTACTAGACTACTCGTATCAAGTTGTTGAAATTCAACCTGATATTCCTGTTGTTGTCTTTTGTCCCCTTCCATTTATTTGTGTCCTCCCATAACCCCCCTTGCCACCTCCTTGGACCGATAGTTGTTGGACTATGAGCCGAGAGCCTCGGAGCAAGTACCTCTCCTGCTGAAAATGGGACAAGACCAGGCAGCCCTCACCAAAGCCATCGACAGCGGCGATACAGATTTGGGTGAGGATAAAGATAAGATGAGAATGATATATATATAAGATAATTTTTAACTCTCTGTTTAGTTACAACCCCTGGGGACCAGCGATTTTGGGGTCTTTTCAAAATATTGTAAAATATTCCAGATAGGGCATAGACAGGTAGGATTTGGCATCCCTTATTATAATAATAGCTGCTATAAATTATAAACAAACTTACTTATTCCATAAAGTATGGGTCTGTTTGACTTTTTGTTACTATGTCGTGCTTATACATATTCGTTGTTGCAAAATTCCTTTACGATATAAAACTTTCACAAGATGCATGAAACATAAGTAGATTACTTTCGTATTCATGGACATTTTGTTGAATAACGTTCATTGGATCTATTTCATGCTTTTAGAATGCTTATTTACGAGATATCTCGTGATTGGTCCCCAGAGAGTTAATCGCTCATGCGGAATATTGCCTTGGTCACATTGTTTCTATGATAAAATCAACAACAGATTTGTGCCTGGCTGTTGTTATGACCCGCAGTGCCTTCAAACCGACAGTCTAGTTTGAACCTTTGACCATAATTTATTGTCCCCAGTGTACACGGTATTACTCCACCTCAAGGACAAACAGTCGAGCTCTGGAGATTTCTTCATGATGATCCGTACCATGCCCATTGCCTGCTCTCTGTACATTCAGGTAGGTGCTGGGAGGTCCTCTTGTTGGTAGTAGGCAGGATTGTTGTACCCTTCACTCGGCTGAATAGCGGCATAGTGGAAAGTGGGGACAAATTTAGATAGACCTATGGCCGTATAGAATTGATACTATTTGTTGTAAAGGAAAAACAAAATTGTGATTAAGCAGTCCCCTGACGGGCAAGCTATATGTACTGTAAGAGGTGTCAAAATAAACTCCTGGGCAGGGGACATATTATTATGTAAACGCTCTGAGCTTTTGGGGATATCGATTTTAAACCCATCTTTTATCTTTCAAGGCTGCATCGCTTTATGAAGTAGAAGGCTGAATTAAAGTAAACTCTGCAATTATTGTTATTCTTCATACAGCTGTCTAGCCTAGAGATCTCGACGTCTCGGGTCTTAATCCAGGTCCAATCCCATTATAGACCCAATAAGAAAAGTAATATTCTTCCTAAGAATAGGTATTAAAATGCTCAAAGATGTTCCACTAGCCCATCGTCCTGGCACTGCTCTGTGCCAGCAAGACTTAGGATGTCTGTTTTCTTATGCTGGTGTTTCCTCGTTGTCCTCCTCAGTATTGCCGTCAACAAAACATCAAGCTAGTGGAAGACCTCCACTACCAAGAGGACAATTCCCTGGAGGAGGGCAACTGTAAAATCATCCGAAGTTACACACTAGACGTACGTATTGGTGATATAGAGAGTATATCTGGGTTGTATACCAACCACATCTAGTTATGTATTGACCACATCTCTATTTATATATTATATTGAACACGTCTAGGTTATATTTATATAATATGTACGTATTTAATGACAATCCTTTTTTTATCTTTCTAGTTTTTTCTTCATTTTAAGCCAAGTGTATTCTTAGATAAAATAAAGTTAATTCTCAATGTAGAATGATGGTATAATGATGATAATGATCCAAGTAATTATTATGCAAACTGTTGAAATTTAAAAAAGATTACACTTTATTATTGAATACCAAAAAGCACGAACAGCAAACTTGCACATAATCTATACATTTTCTACAATATGATTCTATTTGTCTTTCTTGTACAGCATCTGGAAGATCGCGCCAAAGTCCTAGAGGAGGCCAACCATTGCTTCATTCGGTGTAAACAAGAGTTTGCTGCCAAGGTAGGAAAAACAGGGAGAAAAAAAACCCAATAGCGATGGAACTTATTTGTAAACTGTCATAAAAAGGATTTTTGTGGGGTGTTGTTTGGCATTTTGAACTTATTCTCTGTGCTTGTAACAGTTGATGGCTTGAAATATTCAAAGAAACCTATCTATAATGCCATTTGCCAACTTGCAAGTGGTATAACGAGGTTTTACTGTGATATAAATCGCACACAAAATATGTACTTATTTCTTTCTAGGTCCATAAATAGCACATTCGTTGTCATTATTTTGAGTTCATATTTTGGAGGCCTCCTGTGTATTTTCCTTCCAAAAGCAGTAGAAGACAAAGGATAACAAATCAAAACAAAAGTTGCGGATTGGATTCATATCCTGGTCAATCTGCGTTGTGTGTTGAAATGTTTGGTATTTCCTCCCCAGCAAACAGAAGAGCAGATCAAACTGTTGCGACACCAGAGGAGGCTGGAAGACGTCACCGGCAGGTCGTTTGCCGATCTCTCCCTCCAGAAAACCATCTACCAACTAATCCTGAACAACCAGTCCCCAGAGGCCGAAAAACTACGCAAGGAATTCAAAGTTCCTGACAAGAGGTATATTTTAGGATTATAATTTTAATATAAAGGCAGTCTGTATGTCTGTATATAAAATATAAACAAGCAAACAGCTGCCAGAAGCTGTAGAGTAAATCAAAACAAGGTGATTGAAATGTTGCTTTGATATACACTTGATATAAACATTGATTATACCCCCAGCTGGAAAATTTTATCTTGATTCGTCTTCTCTCAGCCTGTAAGTGTATGACACTTTGCACCTTCATTCTGACAAGATCTTACTCGACTTGGAAGTAGCGGGGTAATTGTCGTTTGCAATCTTTGTTGAATTTGTTACTTCCCAGCACCTGCTCTAACCTAAGCTGGGTTGGACAGGGCGATTACCTCAAAGCTATAACAGTTTGATTGATTTGTACTGGTACTATTGTTTCAGGTACTGGATCATTCGAATCAATGCATTGGCCGAGGCAGGGGATTGGATGGAACTGGAAAGGTTTTCTCGTTCCAAAAAGCCACCCGTGGGTCTGGAGGTAGGTGGAGGCATTTTGGCATTTCAGTATTGACACATTTCATTTATGTCGTGTTGTTATCACCACCATCATCACCACCATCATCACCATCATCATCATCATCATCATCATCATCATCATCATCATCATTATCATCATCTTCCATGTCTTATTTCTTGACCTCTACTACTATCTGTGGTCTTACCTTCTTCTCAGCACTGTTTTACTAAGTGTTTCATTGTACTCTCTTCAATATAAACACAAAATTAATCTGACTGTTGGGGTAGAATTGTTGTAGTGTCTACTATAATCCTCTGTAATCAAATACATTTCTGGATGCTGTTGATGATATTCTATGTTATCCATACCGGTATACTTTGTTTATATCAAATATGTTAATACGATGTCAGTGATGTTTCATGATATGTACTTGTTCTCAATGTACTCTCTTCTCACAAACAATCTTCTTCTGATTCTTATCTTTTAATTTTATCAACTGACTTTTTCGGCGCTGAAAAGGTTGAAGTGCCGTAAAACTCTAAAAAACTAACAAAAGATAAAAGCTTTAAAACTTTTTTGTTCTGTGGTCCAGATGTTTGTGGAGGCGTGCATGAAGTACAACAGGAAACCCGAAGCCCACAAATATTTGGGGCGGGTTGTTCCAGAGCAGAAAGTCAGATGTCTGGTCAAAGTCGGGTAAGTTGGTCTTTTTCCCACTTGTCCGCAGTGGGTAGATGTGTGGGGGCCTGTGATTTGATTTACATAAAGCACTTTGGTGGAGATGCACTCAATCAATTGCCATAATTTTTTAATTGTCATCACGATTGTTAAATCATCATTGTCATCTTACAGTTGTTATTATCATTATCGTCATTTTATCATGACTATTATCACGATTGTTATCATTCCAATTACGCCTCTCCTCCTCCTCCTCCTCCTCGCTTCCCCAGGCAATTGAAAGAGGCCGCGGAGGTGGCCCTAGAGACTCGAAACGAGGACGAGTTTGACTACGTGGTGTCTAGGCTGGGTCAAGCTGACCGGGAAGTGGCCGACGCTGTTAGAGCCATGAGGTCACAATTCTCACCCAGGAAGTGATGCAGTGATGATGGTGGTAGTCCTGTTTGACGAAGGATTAACTGATGGATGATATAGTATTATACGGTCGGAGGGAGATAACGATTTCTGTCGAGATCCTGTAACTGTATTTGTGAGTCTTGGCATTGTATTGGTGTATGCACAGTTTAATCTCTTGAGTCACATTTTGTCGGAATCTATGAAAATGTTTGCGATCAACTAGTGACTTTTACCTTTCAGGAATTCTATTATTGGGAGAAAAGTTTAGCTTCAGTCGAGATTTTGATTAAGCTGAGTGACTCGTGCGACAGTAAGGGGACAAAGATGGGTTTACTGCCTGGATCTCCATATGCATGCAGGCTCACAGAGATTACATTGTTTATCGCTCAGCAGGCCAATTTATTCCAAAACCTTCTCTTTGAGTACAGCTAGCCAGTAGGCTGCATTGCGTTATTGCAGGGAAGGAAGGGGGAACAAATGGTGTAATGAGGTTTTCCTAAAGACTCTGCCAGGATTTAAACCCTTGAACACCAAGAATGTGTTGGTATGCCCTCTTCATGCAAACAACACAGCCAATTTCCATTGTCTGCATGCGTGTGTGTAAGTATGAAAAGAATAGATTGGTCCTATGTATTACATTATTACTTATATTATTATTATTATGATTTTTCTTGTTGAATGAAAATGAAACTGATGAAAGAATTCCGACCCAGTCCATTACTACAGCAATTAGTGCTGATTGGTGTTTGATAACCATTGTCTTTCAAAGATTGAATAAAGAGGGATTGGTTATCCTCCTTTCACAAAAGGTTGAAAATAGATCCACTGCAAGAAGCTAAGGAAAAAATACATTATTTCTTATCATGCATAACACTTGTAGTCTCTTGTGTTTTTCAAGGACTGATTACCTATCATGAGATTTGTGTCCTGCTTTAATGCAAATTAAATAATAATAATAAATCTTTATTGTCCTTAAAAGACAATTTTCCATTTGATTAACATCAAGTGATTTCATAACACGACAACACAATACTCAGACAGTTTACACACATTCCAT
>JAULCB010232898.1:0-13164 GCA_032358575.1 Dendronotus rufus
GGTTAGGGTCATAGGGGTTTAGGGTTAGGGTTTTAAGGCTTTATAGTCCATACGGCAGGAATAACGTCGGCCAAAAAAAACCTTTCACCTAGCCCACATTCCGCTCTACTGGACCAGCCGCCACTGTGACCATGGTTTTGGTGGGGCCATGGTTTTGGTGGGGCCATGGTTTTGGTAGGGTCATGGTTTTGGTGGGGCCATGGTTTTGAATGGGCTATGGTTTTGGTGGGCCCATGTTTTTTGGTGGGGCCATGGTTTTGGTGGGCCATGGTTTTGGTGGGGCCATGGTTTTGGTGGGGCTATGGTTTTGGTGGGACCATGGTTTTGGTGGGGCCATGGTTTTGAATGGGCTATGGTTTTGGTGGGGTCATGGTTTTGGTGGGTTGCCATGGTTTTGGTGTGACTATGGTTTGGAGGAATAAGAAGTTCTTCATCAATTTACCAATACTTAGAATTGAGTCTACTCCGAGTACGTATATATTATAGATTCATTTCGTACCTTTCGGTGTAACGTTCAACGTCATATATACATACTTTCGCTACCACTGATTTCTATCCAATGTCTTCCTTATTGCATCTCTACAAACGTACGTCCCTTCTATTTATATTATTGTCTCTAACTCTAACTAGACTGTGATAATTACGTCCTGTCATGTTGTGTTTCGTCTACCTCTGGATAGTAGGGGAAAGAATGTATACGATAAGAAGTAAGAAGTAAGGAAGTGAAAACTATCAAAATCTATTTATATCATTTAGTATAATCTGATTATAATTGTAAAACCTATTTGAGCCAGACTCAAAGAAATTACACTTTGTATTTTATATTCTTTTTGTCGAGACTACAACCTTAATTAACAAGAAAATAGTAAATAGCGAAAATAGCGAAAATAACATCCGTGTTGACTCTTCTTTCTTGGAGTAAAGTAAAAGTATGGCTATCGATTTCCTGTTAGTAGCAGAAAAAAGAAGAGACAAAAAATAACAATGAAATCTTGGATTACCGAGTATGACTAATTTCTACAATAGCCGGTTGGTTATCCTTTGCTGCTTTAATTAAGATTATTTTTGCAATTAGATTTTATATTTCCAATGAATTAGGCATGTTGTGCATCTCATTCTGGATTGATTCCGTTGGCAAGTCTTTGAAATCATAAACGGTGATGGTAGATTGATCGAGTGTAACTTATCTTTTTTCATCTCGGCCTCATTCATCTCATCTGAATCTAGATACTTCGGTTTGTTGTGGATCCTTGGATGCCAGTTTTATCCTTTTAAGAATTATTACAAGAAATATCTCAATAGAGAACTGTGTAACTATCTATCTAGTCTATTTAGAATTTTGTTTGGTTTTGAGTTAGAAATTATGTTAGAATCTATATTTTCTTCTCAACACAAATGCCTTATATTAATTTCCATATTTTAAAGATAAAAGAAATAATAAATGAAAGCGTTTATATAGCGCTTATCCACTGTCATCACCATGCTCCAAGCGCTTCACAAAACCACATTTACTCAGTTCAATTCAGTTAAGAGCTTTATATTATAACGAAGTGTCTCGGTGTCTCATCCGATTAGATACACGGAGTAAGATTACTCTGTATCTGATCCATTTTGCCATTACATTTTGGCCGCATCTCTGTATCTCATCGGGCGAGATATGGAGTATGGAGTATTTTTACTCCATATCTAATTGAATGGGACAAAAAGGGCTTTTCAAGAACAAGCTCAAAACCTGCATAGAATATAACTAATTTAATATAGGATTCTATTAGGAGCAAAACCATCGCTACAATGAGTTGAAACCCTTTTAGATCTAGATCTAGATCAAAATCTATTCTAATTTCTAGACTAAAATCAGAAGGGTGAGAATGTAATGATTTGGCAAAATAGAAATAAAAAGTAATAAAGGTCAAGTACCTATGACCTATTAGATTCTAGATGTAACACTAGATCTAAGTATAGATCTAGATCATATCATTATATATATATATATATCCATACTAAATTCTAGACTAGAATGTAATGGCAAAATGGATTAGATACAGAGTAATTTTACTCTGTATCTAATCGGATGAGACACAGAGACACTTCGATATAAAATTAGTATTAGGCCTAGACTTATTAGAAATCATTGCTAAGGTGTACTGACTGGACACCATAGAGCGATGCTAGAGTAGAGGTAGGATAGATTATCTAGAGGGGCTGAGGGGGCTCCTGACAGAACTGACGGTACTGGTCAATCCGTTTGCTTATATTTCATAGGACCCGATTTGGATCTGGATCTGGATTATATCATGTATGTGTACACTGCAGATACCAAGAACAAGAACATAGCGTAAGGCAGCAGCCCTTCTTTCATAGAGATAGGAGGACATTCTTTCGTTGATATTATCAAGGTTCACAAACAAAGCATGATCAGTATATCAAACTAGCCTACTACTACTAGATTATTGATATTACAGATTCAATTGCTGTAAAATTGGCCATGAGCCCGATGAGGCCCTTTCATTTCCACACACATACATTTACATCTCTAAATGAGAGGTAACACTACGGCAATCTAATATGTGTGCAGTTAGCTGCCGAATGATGTGAGAAAACCTACACACTTCAGGCTCCTTGAATTGGTTTTAAAGAGTTTTACTTCTTGGTGTGGCGCTGCTAATTCAAAGTTGTTTTTTTCTTGTTTTTTTTCAGGTGCGAACTACTGACGACTTACTTAAATTTTTTGTAAAAATACGACAGTGAAAATAGTGTGAAACGAGTGGTAGGATGGTATAGGAGAAAACATGCTGCTGGGAATAGAAGAATAGATTGATGGATAGATAGATAGAGACCATTCTCTGCTTGACTGAAACACGCACACATGTTGTCATGGCTACAGCACACAAGTAGGGTGCCGCTATAATGCTAGACTAGATTAGTTGTTTGTTCAGATTAATGATGATATGAATAAAAACTGTTGTCGTCTCGTTATTATGGCTGCAAGTCCTAGTAACTGGAACTTACGTCCTCTCGTTGAGAGAGTGTAAAGTATGTAGTTGGTTCTGTGCGAAGTGTGAGGAGTAAACCAAACAAATAAAATGGAGGAAGAAGAGGAGAAAAGGTTTTCCCTTTTCAGGAGAAGATCGTCGAAAAAAGATTTCGCCAGGCAGAATCCTGGGTCGAGCGCGGTCGGTGCGAGATTGTCCATCGTCACTTCGGCCAAATCGGCCACACTTCCTTCCCAACCCAATGCCCAGGCTTCAAGTTCCATCGGGCGTTCTCCGAGCGGAGGGTTGCTGTCAAAACTAAAACGTCGCTTACGTCTGCGCAGCAAGGGGAGGTACGATTTCAAAGATTTTGAAGACGACCGACCTCAGAGGCTGAGAAGAAAAAGCGACGACCCTACGCGAACGACGAGTGAGCAAGGAGAGGAAGATTTGGAATCAGTGAACGCGGCAAAAGCCACGTCTTCCGTCAAAACGCCGAGGAAATCGCAGAGTGATAAAGAAAACGTTATTCTGATACGCAAAGATAAATGCGTCAGTGTGATATGTCAAGATCCGGACGGAGGGGCGGAGGTCATTTTCTCCAACATGCCGGCATCCGCGGGAGGCAGCGATGGCGACGATTTGTCGGAATTGTGGGGGGAGGGGAGCGAGGAGGACCCCTACGCAACCATCAATTCGGTGAAGGAGGAAATAAAGGAAAAGTTTTCAGGGGGCGTACCAACAGCGACGAAGCCGATACAACACACCATCGACGAAGGAGAGCGGGAGAAATCGGTGCGGGCTAAACAACTGCTCCAGTACTCCATGTCGATGTCATCGGTAAGCAACGCCAATGGCTGTAGTAACGGGAAATCCCAAAACGCTGTCCAAGTAGGCGGGGAAGTCGAAGAAGATCTCTACTCTAAAATAAACTCCAAATCTAAAGCGAAGAAAAAGAAGAAGAAGGCGATGAAGGAGGATAAGGATGAAAAGGAGGAGGAGGAGGATGTAGATAAGAACTCCACTGCCGTTGGTTCGCGTCAAATCGACGAGCTGAATCAATTTGTCGCCGCAAAAGTTCGCGGTCGGAGAATGGAGCACGATTACGAAACGTTGGAAGACGTGAGGAAACGAGCGAGTGAGTTGATGGAGGAGGAAGGGATGGAGTGTAAAAATACGAGTGGGAGAGTTCCTTCTTCTTCTTCTTCTTCTTCTTCGATGGCTGCCGCAAATGTGATGACGATTTCTACGTCTGGTGTTGTGGATTCGTTGTCAGACGAGTTTGAGATTGAGCCGGATTACGAAACGCTGGACGAGGTGCGGGAGAAAGTCCTTCTCAACATGTCGAGACAATCCTCAGACGAGGGCACCACGAGAACAAGTCCTTCTGTCTGGATGGAGATGAGAAGTGATTCCGACTACCAGGTGAGTTAATTGATATGATACGATCCTCTCGTTATATTTTTATATCATGTGTTTAGGCAACACACTATCATACAATAGACAAGATTGGGGGAGCAGGCACTGGAATGTTAAGAAATATTCAAGAAAGGTGCAAGGTTTCCATTGAAGATGGAAGTATAAATGATCAGTGCCGAAAGACAAAGCCTAGGGAAGAAAATAAGAATGAAAAATATTTTTCGTCACCATGCGGGACTCGAACCCACGACCCATATAATCCGGACGTCGTGGGTTCGAACTCTGCATGGTGACGAAAAATGTTTTTTGCCATAATATGGCATTCGGCAGAAGAGCCATTACTAAAGACCCCTGGGATAGAAACATCAACAGCAACATATCATGTGTTTTGTCATGGACTAAATTATAAGTTTTTTCACTTCACAATTCAGTTGATTCCTTTGGGTGGAAAGATACTTTCATTTTCTTTAAACAATATTTCTTCACCACAGAAAAAAAGTTTATTATAAACGGATGAACTTCGATCCGTGTTTATTTAAACCAGACTTTGATTAGTTGACTTAAAGAAGAAAATAATGGACGAAGTGGTTCATTTTAAGCGAGATTTTATCGTGGACTCCACTACAATTCAATTTTCTCTTTTTCTCTTCAAACACTAGTCCATACCCCTACAACAACCAGACAAAAGCCAACAGTTATCTTCCCTTCCATCGCCGTCCTCAAACTCGATGACGACGGGGGTCACGTTGAGAAACCCTCCGAAGACGCCTCAACCCAACAACATCATCAACAACAACCCAGCGAAGTCGTCGTCGACAGAACGGCCGAAAACATCACCGGCCTCTATGCTGGCCCCTTTGGCCGGCTCGGTCACTGCGACCGAAATTGAAATCACTGCGGACGCGTCGAAAGAATCAACTTCCGTCGACGACTGTATCTACGACAACCCTAACGTGATCCTCCGTAAACAGTTCCACCGGTACAGCCTAGGAGCCTCTCTGAGTCCCTACCTGCAACGCAACAACAGCAACGGGGGTGGAACGCTGTCGGCCGAACAGCAGCAACAGCAATCGATGGTTTCTTCAACGACGAACAGGAAGACGCAACAGGAGGAGGAGCTAGTGGAGAAGTTGAGCTCGCTGTTAGCCCCGCCTCTTCCTTTGAGGACCTATCAGAAAGAAGAGGTTGGGAAAAGCGGGGCAGGTACGTGTGGTGGTGGTAGTGGCTACGGTAGCAGTAGTGTCGACGTGTCGAGACATTCGTGGTGCGTGTCGTCTGTGTCGACGAAATTCTGGGATATGTCGGAGTCGTGGCACGGTGGTGGTGGTGGTGGTGGGACAGGTTCGTCGTTGCACGGCCACAGCAGCAGTGTCCGTATGGAGAAGAAGAGCTCCTCGGAGTTGTTGAGCGATAAAAACTTGGCGATGCCGCCATGGTCGAAATCTCAGGAGTTTAGTGCCGAAGTGTTTAAGGCGTTGGAGACCAGCGGGAAATTTCAATGCAAATTTGGAGATACTGGCGTGAACACTAGTTGCGCTAGTACTAGCATTGAGGACAGTGGTGTGAACGGCACGGATTTTGGTATAGGGAGGCGTGTCGTTATTGAAACGGAGAATAGTAGAAGTAGTAGTGGTAGTGAGATTGATAACGATAATGATTTTAGTATACTATCTAATAATGAGGGGGGGAAAGTGGTCGGTGGTGGTGGTAGTGTTGTATCTGGAAACGGAGATTCTGAAAACGTAATGGAAATTGATGATGATGGTGACGATGACGATTTTCACAAGTGTAAAAATAATAATGCCGCTACTACCAAAGAGAGAGAACTTTCTTCTGCAGCTAGGATAACTGGATCTGAAGCGAAGAAGATGGAGGAAGATGGGGTGGACAGACGTAATGCTCAGACTCGGCATGAAAGGGTGGAATTTGATTCCGATGTCGGCACCGATTGTCAAAAGAAGACTCCGACAAATGTTTGGGCAGATTGGTCTCGTTGTGCTCTGTCTTGCGGAAATGGTAGAAATAATAAATTGTCGCCTTTTGAAAGACACGATTCGAAAGCCGGTGCTGGTGAACCAACGACGTCGGGCAGAAGTTTTCCCCTCGCCTGGAACGACCAAGACCCACCTCATTCCGATTCTCTTAACGATTCCGATCCCGACCCCGATCTCGTGCCGGATTCACGGTTTGAATTAGTAGGCAAACTACGAGACGGCGAAAAGAACCGACGTATTCTTCCAGTCGAGTCGATCGCCGATGAGTCGTCTTCGCGTGTCGAAAACGTGCCGTGTGAGAGTGACGTACGCACTACGCTTCCTCTTCCTGTTTCTTCTTCTTCTTCGTATCATTCCAACCCACCCGACGCGGAAAGACCGATGACGAACAGTCAACTACCACCACCCGTTACAACAACGGATGGAAAAACGACAGCGTCATCTTCATCGTCATCGTCTTGCATTGATTCCTCGTGTCGCCATTCCCCAAGAACCACCACCACTACCGTTGGTGATACTACCACTAATACTGATGGTAATGGTACAACGCTTGCCTTTGATCAAGAGTCTTCACCCACATCTTCATTCCCTCAAGTAGCAGTAGTAGTAGAAGCTGCTGGTGCTGCTACGACAAAAGAAACTTCAACAACAAACGCTTCTCAACATGGTTGTGCTTTAAATTCTAAATTTAAAGAGGGTAGAACTAGTAGTAGTAGTAGTAGTCGTGAATTCCCTAATAAGAATGAGATAAACAATTCTGCATTACAGTATAACTACGTCGCAGATGGTAGTGACCGGCAACACAACAGCGATGACACTGGTGACAATCGAGTCGATGAAAATGACCGATGTTATCGTTATCAAGACGAGAAGAAGGAAGAGGAGGAGGAGGAGACGGAGATGATGAGAGTTGATAATACTCGGGAGAAGGGTGTTTCTTCTAATCACCACGAGGATGAGAAGGGTCAGGCTCATGGTCAAGGTAAACCTAAAAGCGTCGCGCGTTTGAGAGAGAGATACGAAATGATCAGTAAAGACACGAGGGAGTGGAGGAAGAAGAGGAAGAGCGGGCCCAACGCATCCCCCGATCAGGATATCGCTGTCATCTCCAGCGCATTTGAACACGACGAATTCCAGTCGGGATTCACGGAAGGGTTTAACGCCGAAGAGGAAGCGCTAGAATTTGACATGGCGGTCCCGCCGAAAACCTACGGTAGACAAGAGGACAAGGACGGAGTGTTTGGTGAAGAGGGGGAGAGGGAGATATTCCACCCTGGGAGGGAAAGGTCAAGGACTAGAACACCGTCGGAAGGTGAAGGTTATAGCTTCAGCGCTCCGCTGTGCGGTTGTGAAAGTTTCAGCGACTGCGTGTGTCAGGAGGATAATGGGGGTGTTGTAACGCCCCCTAGCAATAGCAATGATTGCGGATTGGATGAAGGATTAAACGGTTCTGCCAGTGGTGGTGGTGGATGCGGTGGATACGCTGGGTGTGATATTGGGAGGAGGGGGAGTGGAGGAGACAGTGCTTCATCTCCTCTTATACTTACGCTGGAGGAAAAAACCGACAGTCAAGTTTTTAACAGCCTTTCCTCTTGTAACGACCGCCGTAGTCGTAAAGAACGGTTAAAGAAGAACGAAGGAGACGACGAGAACGAGGTGGATGATGTCGTTGCTGTTCCATGGGACGAGTTTTCGCGTCCCGTTACCACCATTCCTGTACAACAAAATCTAGCGGACGAACACACCACCGAACTCACGCGGGAGCAACGCGAGACCCAACAACTCGTCTTACAGATGACGCGCTTTTTGGAGAACACCATCAACGGGTTTTTCCAGGAGCGAATCGCGATCGAGTCGCACTACCTTCTTGCTGGTGTCTTCAAATGGGCGCGGGCTTTTCCCCCCGCGCGTGGCGATTGTTGTAAAGCCGTGGAAGAGAAGTTGAAACGGTTGCTGCTCGGCTACAGATCGGCTATGCTCTCGGAGTGGGATTGCCGGAGCGAAGAGTACGAGCGAGGGAGGGAGGGACGCCAGGCAGCGATGGACGCCGTGCATCGGAAGGTCAGAAAGGTCGTGAGAAAGTCCGAAGGGCTTCCGACGTTTTGGGACGTTCGGCTGAATCTGCTCGGAAGTTTTTTGGTTCGATTCCAACAAACGCCGCGGCAACACTCTGAGACAAAGTGTATGAGTACGAGTACGACGTCCTTGTTTGAAAACGAGGCCGTTCGAATTAGTCCTGAGGAGCTTACCATGTCCAGACACATGCTGAGCTTGGACGTCTGGACTGAGGGAGGTCAGGAGGACGGAGGAATAGGAGGTGGTTGTCATCCTAGCTCTAGGGAGGTAGAGGAGGCAAAGGAGGGGGAGGAGGAGGTGGAGAGGCAGTCTAGAATCAGTGGTGGAGCTGTAGGAGGAGGGTTGTTGCCAGAAGTGGTGGTGATGAGGCGACACCGCACAGATAAATCTTGTCATGGGCAGGAGAATTCTCCTCTCTTTGCTTCTTCTACTTCAAATTCAAATTCAAATTCAACTTCTGCATCAATGTCTTCCTCAAGGGATCTTCTCAGACAGCCTACAGCGTTATCATCGTCTTCGGGTCTTTCATCATCACCATCATCATCATCGACGACGACAGTGCCATCATGCACTTCTTCAGTGCCGTGCACTTTCACCTCTCCCGAAGCAGTGCAAGCTGGGAA
The DNA here is from genome assembly GCA_032358575.1 of Dendronotus rufus. Lineage (NCBI taxonomy): Eukaryota > Metazoa > Mollusca > Gastropoda > Nudibranchia > Dendronotidae > Dendronotus > Dendronotus rufus. The sequence continues at coordinate 9,085 of JAULCB010232898.1, forward strand.
GGTCTCCAAGTCCCGTTTTGCCACGGCCTCGCAGGGTGGAGCATTGTGCGAGTTTCTGTCGATGTGTGACAATGACGACAACGATGACAACAACGATAATGATGACGCCACCTGCAATCGCCAAGACGACTCATCATTGTACGAAACGTACGTATCGGATGAGGAGGATGAGAAGGAAGTTCTGGACACGTACATCCACACAGTCGCCGCCATTCCCGTAATTGGAAAAGAAGAATCATTGTCGTGGAAGAATAACACCACCCGCCACTGGTCTGTCATTGACTCGTCTGCTCTGCTCTCGATGTGTCGAGCGTTTCACGGAGAACTCGCGTACACGTGTCGGATTCGAACCCCGAGGCAATCGGGTATCTCCGGCAGCGCTTGCGACAATGACAACAATAGCCATTGTCATCAACGTCGTAGTCATCGCAGTAAACCGTCCAATCGCTGTACAACGAGGATGCGACACGCTCATTTGTCGAACGCCGTTTGGGAGGAAATGGATCACCTGATGAAAAAGCTGATCCCTCACATCTCACCGCGATTGGATTTCCAGTTTTTGCTACGAACCTACGCAGAATTCAAGTTTTTCATCTTAGGTCAGCGGAGGAGAAATCGGCGTGCCAGGAAGTGTTTTCAAATCGCAAGGGAAGAAGACGGTTTGCTACACTGCTGTCTGAAAGAGGAAATCGTTTTCATGAAATTACTGCGAGACGAACTTCGTCATTTTGCCAGCGTGCTTCGTTTGTCGAGCGCGTCCGAATCGCTGTTCCTCGAGGACAGAGACGTCGGAAGTTCCTTGACCTTCCTTCTACGTATCACCTTGACCTCGTTGACGACCTTATTACAATCCCCAGGCTTGGCACCACCACAACCACAACCGACTAAAACACCACAACCACTACCAGCACCATCTTCGCATCATCTTCTTCTTCACCCCTTCTCCTCCTCTTCTTCCACCACCACCTCAACTTCAACAGACAAAGATGGCCGGTTGTCGGATAAAAGAGAAGGGGCTGCTTCCTTCGGGAAACAGGAAGTGGGAGATGATCCGAGTCGAATGGAGGTGCGAGTGGATGACCCTTCGTGTCAGGCCGCCAACACTAACGATGTTGGCGATGATAACGATGACGACGAAACTGATGAAGAGATCCTAGAACTGCGAGTTGTCTCGCCCCGAGAGAAGGCTGAGTTTCATATCAACAACTACAAGAGCTTCAGAGCAGGTAGGAATGCTATCAATGGTCAGACCTGTAAAAATTCAGCCAATTTAGTCAATCTGATTTCAGACAATTTCAATTTAAGGAACTGCTTGAATTTTTTTTCTTGCATTATTGATAGGAAGTCAATAGTATAATAGTGATAGTCCCTTACTTGAATAATTTAATACTATCTTGTGTTTTGTAGGCACTATAGAAATGAATTTTGTTTGTAAGATTAATTATTATTATCATTATCATTATTATCATCATCATCTTCAATATTATTATTATCATTATTATCATCATCATCTTCAATATTATTATTATCATTATTATCATCATCATCTTCAATATTATTATTATCATTATTATACATATCAGCTATTATAAAAGGCACTGTTTGTGTGTCTGATTCCACTTTTTCTCAAAGGAAAAAAAACCTGTCAGAAATGAAACTTACGTCATATAGCGTAAACAAATTAACTAGCCGTCAAAATAACGGCTTTATTTTTTTCATTTTCGACATATTTAAGACAACGTTTAAAAAATTAATTAAACGAACACAAGTTTGAAAGAAAAGGACGACATTTTTACAACCCACATTCAAGGTGAACGTCCGTTTATATCCGTCCGTCGTGTTGTGTCTGTGTCTGCCTACAGGTTGTATGTGGTCAGATCTGGACGCGTGGCAGTCACCCGAGGCCTTTATGGATGACCCCAACGTGCTGGACTCGAAGACTGGACGCCTGTCCTTCATGGTGGACAGGGACACCAACGCCATCCACCCCCACACCACCTGGGGCCATTACGAAGGTACGTACTGTGGGCGCCGGATTCAACGAGGTCGCATTCAACGAGAAGTCGACTACAACAAGGCCAGTCGAAATCCCCGTATGCGACTTTTCGTTATACCCGACGTCACGTACAGCGAAAGGTCACATACAACGAGATCATGTCGTCAGTCCCGACGACCTCGTTGAATCCGACTTCCACTTTACGTCTACAGCTACGCAGGGGGGGGGGGGGGCTACCCCCGCCCCCCCCCCCCACCACCTTGTGTAGTATCTCTCTCCTTCCAGCCTCGTATCTTGTTGTTCTTGTTGTTGTTCTTGTTGTTTTTTTTCTTCGTGTTGTTCTTGTTCCTGTTCTTGTTCCTGTTCTTGTTCTTCCTCTTCTTCTTCTTCTTCTTCTTCTTCCTCTTCCTTCTTTAGGTCTGCAAATCTTCAGCCAATTATTTTCTGATTTCAGACCTTTTTCTTTTACTATTCAAATGGACTGAATGAAGTGAAAAGCCATTAGTTTTTGTTTCTACATTGCTATATTTTCATTGGGATAATGAAATGTTTCAGACTATTTTCCAGTTATTTGCCATTTACACAGGATAATCACTCTCCTTTTTTGTTCTTGTTCTTGTTCTTTTTCTCAATTGCTGATTATTTCGCTAATTGGAAACCCGTCTCAATTATGAATCTGGTGGTTACGCTAGATCAATGATAATGATTCTGGTTCTAATCCCTGCAGCAGCAAGTTTTTACGACGGCGTTGTTTTTGGTCGGATCTTTTGATTAGATTTTAGGATGTAAAACGAAAAACTTCGAAATTGTATTCATTTTTCAAAGATAGGTTTAGGTTATAGATTTAAAATATCAGATATTCTCGAAAAGTTGTATTTATTTTTTAAAGTTTATTTAATAGAAAGTTTTCTCTGAAGAATACTGGAATTGATAAAAAGAACGAACTATGTTCATTATTACATTTTCTTTCTTTCTTTTTTCTTATCAGAGCCGAGACCGTTGCAAGAACGGGAGGATTTCCTGGAGAGTATGCAACAACTCCAACTGGTGAGTCAGTGCGGGGGGTGGTCTAGGATTGTATCATTATGACCTGACAGGGCCCAGGGTTCGAATCCTGACTGGGTCCGATGTATGCAACAGCTACAACTGGTTAGTCAGTGCTGGGAGTGGTCTTAGGATTGTATCATTATGACCTGACAGGGTCCAGGATTCAAATCATGACTGGGTCCGATGCTGGGGGTGGTTGGGTTATGGTCCGAGTCTTAGAAATTAGAATAATAAAATAGCTACACAAATTGGAACCTTGATCCTAATCCTTGGAACCTTGATTTCTGATGTTTATCCACCCCCCTCCTTCAATCCCCCTCCTTACAGAAAATGAGATGCTGGGTAATAGATAAAAGTCTTTGTTTGTCTGTTATAATTCAGGCCTGTAAATCTTCAGCCAATAATTGTCTGATTTCAAACTTTTTTTACTATCCGAGTGGACTGAATGAAAAGCCATTAGTTTTGTATCAACATTGCTATTATCATTTTGATATGAAATGTTTCAGACTATTTTTTTTATTTGCCAATTACTACATCCTGAATAGTAAAAACCTACAAATATTTATAAACCATCCCTCCCCCCTCCCCTTCATTTCCCTGTCCCCTTCCCCTCCCCCTGCCCCTTTCCATTTCAGCAAGAGTGGTACTGGGGTCCTGTATCGTACGAGCAAGCAGCGTCGGTCCTTAAAGGTTACGAGGACGGGTCGTTCCTGGTGCGGGACAGCTCGGACAGGAAGTACTTGCTCAGCCTCAGCTTCAAATCCCTCGGGGAAGTCTACCACACACGGATAGAACACGCTAAAGGTGGGTGACATGGATAGAACACGCTAAAGGTGGGTGACACGGATAGAACATGCTAAAGGTGAGCAGGGACGGACACTGCTTCATTACCATGCCATTATTTTCATTGTCATCATCAGGAGTGCGAACCCTGGCAGAGGAGAAGTTGGAAAGGCTTTAATAATAATCTATATATAATAATTGTAAGAGGTCACGTGACAACTCCTTAGTAAATTGTGTTCGGTGTATGGGCTCTT
>JAULCB010233120.1:0-13155 GCA_032358575.1 Dendronotus rufus
CGGGCGAATAGTCCCTCCCATTTTGGGTACCAGGCTGCCGGGCGAATAGTCCCTCCCATTTTGGATACCCGGCTGCCGGGCGAATAGTCACTCCCTTTCGGGTTACCCCTTTCTCGACAAAAAACAGAAAAACAGTTAGCAAGGGAGAAGGGTGGCGGGGGAGGGGGTAGGAGGAGATGAGTGCAGCCCGAGGGGGGTTGCATCACCGGACTGCATAGGCGGGTAGACTAAGAAAAGACTTGAGTAATCCATTGACACGGTCAGTGATCAGTGAACAATGGGGGGGGGGGAGGTAACGTCCAACCCCCACCTCCTTTCCCCCCATCTCTCTCTCTTTGAATTGGGGCATTTACCTCATTCACCATTTAAGACTGGACATGGAGCTGGGTGCCGACACTGCTAATGCAGTATAAGGCATTGGATAACAAAACAACAGATATTAGATAGATCGAAAGCAATACTTCATATACCATTTTGTGACATGCTCTTTCGTCTTTCATTCCTATCTCTCCAGATTTACAGATAATTTATCCATAGTAATAGTAGTAGTAGTATGGAGGAAGATTTCATCATGTGGAATGAAGAGGACAATGATGAAGAAGAGGATGAGGTGGATGAAACAGAGCTGGAAGTAGCTCTCTACAGTCAGATTCACTTTGATCCTGTCACACCAGATAGCTTTGCACACACCACCAAGGAATTCCAACCAAATTTTGTAAACCCCTCATTTCAAGTTGGAGTAAGATCATTTGTATCAAAGAGGCTTAAGAAACCATTAGCAAAGAGGGAATCTGAAAAAAAGATGAAACCTGCTCTTTTGAATCTTGATTTTATTAGTTTTTCTGACACTAAAAGTAATGAAAAAGACGTAAAAGACACTCCTGTACAAAACAAATCCAAGGAATGCTCACAAGACCAGACTGAATTGCCTCAGTCTATTTCAGAAAAACTTCCGAAGGATGATCGTAAGGAAGATGTAATTTGTATTAACGATTCTCAGTCCAGCGACATCAACCAGTCAAGCAATGAAAAGAAACAAAAGGAAGATGTAATTTGTATTAACGATTCTCTGTCCAGCGACATCAACCAGTCAAGCAATGAAAAGAAACAAAAGGAAGATGTAATTTGTATTGACGATTCTCTGTCCAGCGACATCAACCAGTCAAGCAATGAAAAGAAACAAAAGGAAGATGTAATTTGTATTGACGATTCTCTGTCTAGCGACATCAACCAGTCAAGCAATGAAAAGAAACAAGACACTGTTGATGTCTGGGATGAGTGTGATGATGAAGATGATGTCCATCTTCTTGCTGCAGTAATGGCTGTTGATGAATCACCAGAAAAGTATGCGTCTACTACTACTACTACTGCTAAAAATAGCCTGCCGCAACGCAAAGAAGAAATATCACGTTTGAATGAGAAGACACTAGTGGACAACAAGAAGAAATTAGATGCAAATTCTCGTCTTGGTGCTGGAGATGCTTGTAACGTTGAATGTGTGGATATTTCAGAAGAAACAGCGATTGTAGATCTGTTACGCTTTTCTATCACCAAAGGACTGAAAAAAGATTCAAATCCTCCATCCCCGGCAACAGAAGAGCAGAAAGTTAATGTGGAAGTGGAAGTTAAGAATGTGAAAAAAGGAACAAAGAGGACGGCAACAAAACAGCCCAAAAAAGATAACACTCCGGCCAAGTTAGAAGAATTTTTAAAACTCACGACAGCCAAAAGTAACGTTGACTCCGTTGTGCCTTCGAAGAAAAAGAAAAAAATTTCCAAGCAGGAAGCAGCCATCCAGCTTAGAAAGCCTCCGGTTGTCCTGCGTCGTCCGGCTACTGTTGTTGTCAAATATCACCAGGATAGCGATACGAATACAGACTACAGTGAGAGTGAGGAAAGTAACATCGATTCACCAGTCAAAGCACGGAAACATCAGGGCGATGTACCAGCTCAGCCTTCCAAAACAACAAAGAAGTTAGATGTTACGGAAGGTAAATATGCGTTGTTGTCATTGGTGGTGTTATTATTTTTGTTGCTGTTGGTCGTGTTGGTGTTATTACTGTGGTGTAAGTATATTTTTTAAAGATTAGTGGCACCTCATTGCGTTTTAAGATATAACTTTGAGTTCAATCATTGTTTTACACAGACAGCATTGATTGTTTTAATTCAAGATTCCCTTAGTCGACTAAGTCCATGATGAGGATGTTGAATTTAACAGAATAACCTTTATACTTCTTTTCCTTGTGATGAGTGAGTGAGAAAAAACTGAAGAAACATTCAATTTGAAATTAATCAGATTAATTGTTTTCCTCCCCGATTAATTGTAGACTATATTCATTATTCAGAATAGTCAAATTAAATTGCTTATTTTCAGTATACTACTTAAATTGTAGAAATATATTGTTATCATCAATGGTCACTATATTCCATCGTACTAACGTGGAAATGTGCTTTATGAATGCCATCCATTATTATTATTATTAATTAATATGATATATGAAAGTAAGCAAGATTTGATATGTAAGAAGTCATCTTAAGTCATACACCTTTGCTTCCATTCATCATTTCATTCACAGGACAAGAAAGCTCATCTGATTCGTCATCATCAGATGAAGACGGAGAAGTATCTGAGGAAAATATAGTAGCAAACGTTGTGGCTGTATCGAAAGAAGAAGATGGAGTAGAAGAGGAAATTGAATCCTCCGGCAGTGAAAACGAGGTTGAAGAAGAGATGGGTGATAAAGAGAACCGATCAATAGAGGAAGAGGATCCATCTGACAGTGAAAATGAGGTGGAGAATTCTTCAGAGTTGAGTTCTGATGAAGACAATTTTGATCTCGATGCAGAGCCCACCCCTGAGTTAGGGCTGGATTTCAATCTAGCGGGAGGGATGGGCAATTTGCTGAAGACCCCTGATAAAGATAAAGATGGTGAGGAGATAGGATGGATTGTATGTTATATAAATATATGTATACATTGATAAGCACAGTTTGTGTTTAAAGTTATATATATATATACACATCACTGTGTAATTTTGTTTGAAAACATAAATGTGTATGAGATAGAGATAAAATCAAAAGAGATTTTCTATTACTGAATGAGTTTTGATATTTGAGCAGTTCAAGGGAATATTTCTTCTTCTTCTCTTATTCACTTTTGTACTTGACTACACAACACGTCCTGAGTCTAGTATATATACTCCACTGTCCTCTTCAGCTCATGATTTAATTTTTGATAGGCGCTTAAAATGGAGAAAACATTAAGTAGAATTGATAGACCACTATCTTTCTTGATGTAATTCTTATCAATTAAAAAAAAAGTTAGACTGACTGTTTTATTTACTGCAAATAAGAAAAGCATCCTTCCGAAATATCTCCCCAGATGCTGCTGACAAATGGACTATTGATGCTCAAGATAAATCGGGTTCCAGAAAACCTCTCTACCGATACTTTATCCCAAATACTGCCAAATGCAGGAATTGTAAGAAAGAAGGACATTTAGCAGTGTCTTGCACAGAAAAGAATGTGAGTAGTAAAAGGAACTTTGCTTAAGCAATTTCTTATACTTATGTGAAGCAAAGAATGAATATATATCACTAGTTATTTTGTCTGTTTTTATAGAAATTTATCATAAAAAGAGTTTCATGTTTTGTTTTATACTTAAAATTAATTACGCAGCAGCACAGCCTTATATTTCTTTTGTATTAAAATGATATTTGGAGAAGAGAAGCTGGACTAGAAAATATTAGACCGTTCCTAATACTTAATTTACTTGACTGAACTCCCTTTGTCCGATCTTGAAGCTTGGGCAGCATCCATTATTTCTTTTTTAAAGTCTCAAAATAATTCTAATGCCTGTTTTAAATATTTGTTTTAATATTTGAAACAATTATATACAACATCAGTAACTTAAACAAAACATTTCTAATCCACGAGCCTTTATGTTGTCGTTAGCATCGCGCAATGTTTAACTGAAACAAATTTACCATGATATAGGGGCAATAATGGTGTAGTATTAATGAAATAATGATAAAAGGCATTTATATTGCGCTTTCCATAAACAATAGACATTGATCTCAAAAGCGCATTATTACTATGTATATATATACCCGTTTTTCCAGACAACAGTGTGCATAATGTGCGGGACCCAGGGCCATTATTTCACCAAATGTCCCGACGCTGCCTGCTACAACTGCCTTGCCCCAGGCCACAGATCGGCAGAATGTCCCAAGCCCAAACAGAATTGGTACCAAAAGTGTGAGCGGTGCTGGATGCAAGGTCACGCTAAAGATGTAGGTGGACTCAATTGATAAATAATCTAACGGCTTAAAGCTAGAAGCTGTGGAGTAAATCAAAGCTAGGTGGATGAAAATGGAAGAGCTTGTGTGAGGGGCGTTTCTTACTGTCTTGTTCCTCACAGAAGATTTCCATTTTCATCCACCTTGCTTCAATTGATAAATGGGGTGTGACTTTAGATTGAGGGGGTCCCGGGTTCGCATCCCCTGATCGGGACATCTGCAACAGTCCTTTTTATTTCACATCTTTCCTCATCCCATTGCAGTTTTGGTTCTTTCATCTATCCTAGATAAGAGGCAACACTAGGGCAACAGAATGTGTGTAGTTAGCAGCTGAGTGGTGTTACTATAACACTGTGTATTTTACCTTAGTATTGGAAGGTCTTACATAATTTTGATGATATTCGCATATCAGACTAATGATTCTACTCGATTTATCAAATCTGAAAAGGACATTTTAGCTCTAACAAAAGTGCACAAGACATCCAGATTTAAATTAGCTGTTTGTAGCTCAAAATGTTGGATCAATATATTTTGTAAACCACTGAATTGTGGCTTCTATTCCCTGCACTACCCTTTAATCTGCAATAAAACAACCTTTCAATTCTATTACTATTAACTATTATCACTTAACTTCAACTTTGAATTTATTTGATTCGATTCGGGGAATTTTTCCTTTTGATTATTATTATCAATGTCTTTTCATTCATATTGTAGGCAATCCTTCTTCATTGTTGTTTTATTTGTTTTTCATTTTTTACTTCTCATCTCCAGGACTGTCCGGACTTGTGGAGACAGTTTCATCTTACGGTATGTGTGTTTGTATGGTTTTCATAGTTACTTACTATTCTTTTGCTTAAATCTTGGCAATTTCTTTTTTTCTTCTTTTCTCTGTTTATTTAGTATCATAGGAGTGTGTGTGTACGTTTGAATTTACCTCAAATTTCTATATTATGACATTTTTCATTACTGTTGTGTGTGTGTGTGTTTACAATTGATTTCACCTCATTTGGCTCCAACTCCAATGTAAACCAAACCAAGTTTCCTCTCGTTTACAATAAAGATTTATTATTAATGTGTGGCTCCTTACACCGAAAGGTACGAAAGGTAAATTGATCAAGAAAGAAAGAAGATTAATGTGTGGCAATCTCTATACATCAATTTGATCAGGTGCAGACAGATGGATTGGGTTCGAAACCGCCTGGTGACAAAAATTGTTTTTCTTTCTTATTTTCTTCCCTAGGCTTCGTCTTTCACTTTCAGCACTGCTCATTTATACTTCTACTGTGAAAACATGAAGTTTACCACATGCCGCCATTAAATTACAGAATAAAGGAAAACGTGAACCAATGTATTTATGTTTTTTCACAGATTGGGTTGGACAGAAAAAGAGTTGTGAAATCAAGGGACAAGGGAAATTCAAAGATTTCTTGCTTTAACTGCGGGCGTAAAGGCCACTTAGGATACGTAAGTGTTAAGTTTTGTTGTTATTGTTAACTTGTAATATATTATCTATTTATTTGCAGCAAGTGTCATTGTTGTTAATCTGTATTGTAGTGCAACGTAACCTCAAAATGGGGAATCTTTCGGGGACCTCTTAATTCTTTCTCACTCAATTCAGGTTTACATATTGGCTTGTCATTTTTATTTCTCCCTGATTACCCGGGTTTTCCCAATCTACCAGGTCCTAACAGATTACCCCCTTCCCCCTTATCCAGGACGGTACTTTATTATTCGTTTCTTTTCACCGTTTTAGATAAGAATGATGGGTGCTTTTGAATATCTAACTAAGTTGCCGGTGATCTAGAGATGAAGAAAGAAATGAGATGACAGAAATTAATTAAGATAGCTTTTCAGTTTTGATATGAATTGTTATGGCACTTAAGATTGTTGAGTAATCGCAAAACTTCATCATCAAAACTTATTCCTTATTTTGGATTCTTTTTGCCTATTGTTTTTCCATTCGTCTAGGAATGTCACAACGAGAGAATGAACCGCTTTGAAAAGCCATATTATCCTTTCATTGCGGAGTACGATAGGAACAAGACGAAGGATATCATCAATCCACACTCTGACCGAAGGGATAAAGACAAAGAGAAGAAAAGGGAGCGTAATCACGATGTTGACAGGAAGAGGAAAAGTAGAGAAAAATCTGATTGTAAGATTTTGAATTTGTCTGTTATGTGCACTCTAAATCTAGAACAGTTATAACAAAATTTTGGGACAGCAAGACCTGTTTCGTTGTTTTGCTATAACCAAGACAAACGAAGTAACCGAAGAGAGCTAAAAAGAGATTTCCCTAAGGTGCCTGCAGAGTTATTATAAGCAGACCAGAACGACTGAATAGGGCTTTCCTTCGCTAGTAGTAAGACGGCTCATTGCACACAATTTTATTGGGATGCATTTAGCAGACAGGACTAAAAAAATACTGTTTTCAATAAAAAAAATTGTGAAACGGGACCAAAAAATACTTTTGTTATAAGCATGTATTTTGCTATTTCCTTAGAATTGATTTGCTAAAATAAGCTGTATAGTTTATATGATAAAACATCTGGACTTAAAATTCATTGTGTTATAATAATATTGTTGCAGTGGTGATATCAATTATTTAACTTTGTTCTCCTTTCTCTATTTTTCAAATCAAAGCTCGGGACAGGAAGGCCAGAAAAAGAAACGCTTCTCCCGACTCAGATGATTGCAGCAAAATTGAGTCATTCAATATCCAAATTGAACAGCGACAATCTCCGTCTTCTCACAAAGAATCTAATAAAAGAGTTGTTAGTAGAACGAAGGACAGTCATCGCACTGAAAAAACGAGAGATAGGGATTATAGGACAGACAACGCTTTTGTCTCTGGAAACACAGTCTTCAGGTATCAGGAGCCTTCAGACCCGAGGTTTTCCCATAGAACCGAAGATTCCATCCCGCCTGAAGACGGTTCTTCATACCAGTACCAAGAGGGGGCTGCCGATCAGTACTCAAGCTACGACAATGACCGTTACCATTCCAAGGATTTCCTTGACGAATCGAACGATTCACCCTCGGACAGAGGTCGCAGAAAAGCTCGGAATAAGTCGAGAAAGGCGAAGCAGCAGGAAAGAAGAGCGGAGATAGAAGACGGTGAGATTATGGAGGATCTGAGTCAGCATCAAGCTTTCAACAACGAGTGGTGGAAGAGCCGGGCTGAGCAGGAGCAAGGAGGTATTGCAATTGCTTTTGTCGGAACCTTTGTTCATATTCTATGTTATGTGTGTACTTGGTTTAATTTATGGCTGTCGTTATTCACATCCAGGATGCGCATAAAAAAATATTATTTACATCCCGGGTCGTTCTCCAGACCCTAAAGCCCTAAGACCCTAACCCTAAAACCCTAACGAGTGAAACAGTTCAAGAGTTACTCCCCTAAAACCCTAACGAGAGAAACAGTTCAAGAATTATTCCTGTTACAGGATGCGAATACTCACTTCCTTAATTTATATTTGTATATGATAGATGTGTTATTATGATGTCAGTGTTCTATAATATGTACTCTCTTCACACAAACAATCTACTTCTAACTTCTATTTCTTATCTTTTAACCTATCAACTTACTTTTTCGGTGCCAATATGATCCTCGGAGGCCGAAATGCCGTAATTCTCTAAAACAAACAAACAAACAAAGAACCTTGAACTTTGTCTCGTGATTAAAGTTGTCTGTATGGGAAAACTTTTGACTTTTATCTCTAAGCGAGGGGGGGTGGGGGGTAGGATTTATACTCAAAGGCCTAATGATAGAGAAAATATTGCCATTTGGTTTGTTTAGTTGTTGATGTGGGGTTTGTTTGGTTGGTTTTTTGTGAGTGAGGAGTTGTCTTTGTTTGTTATTTTCTCTACATGAATCATAGGTGCCACTTCTCCGCTATTTAGCGGATTTCCGCTATCCGCTGATCCGCCGAATTTGTCCGCATTTCCTCCGCTATCCGTGAAGTAGCGGTGAAATGATATGATGCTTAATTTCATATGGTAATATATAGCCTGGAGTACTCCAGAATGCTCTAATTTGTATCAATTTTTTAAAAATTTCCGGGGGAGCATGCCCCTAGATTTTGCAGGCGCTTCGCGGCCGCATTCTTGCCCGAAGTTCCCACCTATGTCGATAAAAGTTCCTCCTTTTTCAACATTTGTCAGTGGCACCTATGATGAATTTTAAGGGGATTTTTTCTTTTTCAGGATTCTGTCCCTTTTAAAAATGTTTGTTGAAAAAAGAAAAGAAAATCTAATACTGCTTTTAAAGGGAAAAACAGGGTATAGATCATTATAGCTGAAAGGGTGGACAACACTAGATGAGAACATTTGGAAAAACACACAAGAAATTATGATTTACAGACTTAAAATAAATATTTACTGACAATTGACAACTGAGTCTCTATTTAATAAAGTCAGTAATGATAAGGGCTGGGTAACACGACCATTCTTCTGTTACATACAAGATGGATTCCATTTTATGCGTCAATTTGAATCGATCACCAGCCTTTCACGTGTAAAATTAAGACCAAACAAAACAATGTGTTTATTTTAACCAAAAGTTTTTTGTTTTTTTTATCCAAGTGGACTGAATTGTAAGTATTAGTCTGGTCTGTGGTGTAATCAAATATCGTTATTATTGACCATGGTAAACTCCCGATATATATTTTCGTTCTGATTTCACCTGTTTTTTATTCCTGTCCACAGACGACATGTTTGACGAAATGTTTGACCTCACAGACTCCGAGACAGCTGACCCATCGGCCAGGAGATACAAAAGAGGCAAGAGAGGGGAAAAGAGGAAAAAGCCGCGCTCTTCTTCCTCCGACCTGCACGAGTCTCAATTCAATGTACATAAACCTAGTAAAAGTAAAAAGGTGAAGGATCGTCATTCTTCTCGTCATCCCCCTTCGCATGAAATAAACGATGATCATCCCGGATCTTCTCATCATCATCACCAACAGCAACATCGTCAAGGCCGTTTCAACCAGTCTGGAGAGGATTACATTTCTTTGAATTCTAATAATAATAATAAACGCTCTCGTAGTCGTAGTAGTAGTAAAAAGGATTACATTTCTTTGAATAATTTTACAGACCCGCGTAGTTTTGATGAGGATTACATTTCTTTGAGTTCTAAATCCCCTCGTAGTCGTAGTAGTGGTAATAAAAGATCCAGAGGCTCAAATCACAGCAGGGGGAGGGGGAGAGGCGGGGGTGGGAAGCCTTATGATAGAAACATTGGGAAAAATGGGTTCAAGGCCAGGGGTTGGGTGATGGCTATGTATTAGCTCAAACGGCTTCAATGTCGATTAGATAAAGAAGACTTTCAGATGTAAAATAAGTAAAAGGGCAGGAATACAAAACATTAGCATAGACTGGTGTTACATGTCAATTGTATGATAATATTAATACTTTTGTTTAAATGCAAAGTTTTAAACGTTTTCTTAAATTAAATCATCTTTACATTGACATTCCTAAACTTTGCTCCCCTTTCTTTTTCTTTTTTTTCTTCTCATTATTACTATATTATTATGTCTAAATGCAAACTTTTATTGTTTTCATAAACCGGTACCTAATATATGGTTTAGCATTGAGATACTATAGAAATTGTTTTCCCGGATCCCCATAGCTTTAAATGATTCTTTTTAATTAGGAACATTGGGATACAGACGGAAAAACCCATCAAGTTTGGTTTTTTTTTGGCGTAGTTATATTGTATAAAACACAGTTCACAATGTTATAATGTACAAAAGGCAATATAAATAGTGAGGATAAAATAAACAAAAGTATATTGTTTCTGTTTTTCTGTTGACATGATTATTTAAAATATTTTTACATTTGTGCATGTCTTTAGCAGCTGTTATAATTCATGTTATTTTGATAATTTGTGAAAGAGGATACAGTGGGTGCTGGATTCAACGAGGTTGAAGTTGGCTACAATGAGGCCAGTTGAAATCCCTGTATGCGACCTTTAGTTAAACCTGACGTGTATAACGAAAGGTCGCATACAACGAGATCATGTCATCGGTCCCGACAACCTCGTTGAATCTGACTTCCACTGTCAGTTGTTGAAGAAAGGTAACTATTCCTCGTATGTCAATGTGACTGTATGTCCCAACACTGAAGTTGTATGAAAGGTCAGTGTGGATACATTTTGTATATTGAAAGATTTCATGAATTAATAAATCCATCTATTTTGATAATATGGTGGTTATTGAATGTAGATAATTTTGTTTCTGAAAGTCTTTTCATTTTCAATATCATTTTATTTGTGGTGTTATTAATTATACTTCTGGAAAAATAAGAAAGCATGAATCGTTGTGGATGAAGCTGTAGCGATTCAAACTTGGCAAGCTGATTTGTTGTGAGTGGTATTCAAGTCCAACTAGAGCTTAACAGGGTCACATCTGTCAAAGGCGGCATAGTTTTGTTATTTTTTACCTTATACTTATATAGCTTTTTCAGTGTTGGCACCGAACTCCATGCCCAGTCATAAATGGTGAAAGGGGTAAATGCCCCAAATAGCCACCCATGACGAAACATAGAGCTGAGAAAAACTTTGGATCAAGAACTACACAAGCATTGATCAGCTCACTGTGCAAAGCAAGGGGACACGGGGACACAATCGCGATCTTACTGATATCACATGCATTTTCAACCGCTTGGGGATAATTGACACAGTGGGCAGTTCTTTACATTGCCTTTCCAGTTCCTACGACAAATCTGTGAGGACAAAACCATGAAATGTAACACAATAATCTTTATTTACAATGACAAGGTTGAACCAACCATCAACAACCGCCAACAAGCAATGGCTTTACCTTAGTTAGAGATGCCACAATGCTAACTGCTGAATCGAAGTCAAAGGTTACAGTACAGGGATCAGGCCATTTCCATGTGCACATCATATTATTAATTATTACATTTCAAACAAAATGGAAGAGGTGGCTTTCAGTGTCGGTTCTCTATGTAAGGCAACATAAAATATGTGTGGTTAGCAGCTGAGTATGTAATGTGTCCTGTGTATTGCTCATAGCGCCATTCAAGTTATGGACGGGAACAGTGGGCTGATTGCCCTAGTTCTTGATCCATAATAATATTTCCCAGCTGTGCGTTTTGTCAAAGATGGTTATTGATGCATCTATTTCATTCACGGAGCTGGGTGCCGACACTGCGAAAACGGTATAAGGCAAAGGATAACAAATCAAAATGGAAGGAAGCATTGTAGATCGCCGAAAAGTTGGGAGGCCCTGAGTTATCTTAACTGACTGATCAATACGATAATCGTTATTTTGTTTTGTTATCCAATGCCTTATTATACCGCGTTAGCAGTGCCGGCACCCAACTCCATGCTAAATCTTAAATGGTGAATGAGGTAGATGCCCCAATAACCACCTTTGACAAAACACAGAGCCGAGAAATACTATGGATCAGGAGCTACGGCAAGCAGGTGATCAGCCCACTTTGCTACAATAATCGTCCTTTACAATTTACACCTTCAGAACAGGTTTTTCACAGTCCGCGGACTGCCGGGAACTTATATATAAATCTATTTAAAACCTTAGTTAGATCTGTTTTGATTATTGGATCCGAGACATGGACAATGCCAGGAGATACATAATCACAAACTAGTTGTGTCCCAGTCCAAATGTCTGAGACAGATCATTTAAATCAATTGGCAGGACCATATATTATTGCGAGCAATGACGATTTGATGAGAAGAGCTAGTACGGAAAATGATGAGTAAGGAAAAGATGGAAATACATCCTAATATCCTAAGTCTAAGAAAAGAACCGGGAAATGATTGCGTGACAGCGATGACGAGGGCCCATGAAGGAACAAGGAGAGTCGGCAGACCAAAGACCACCTGGCGCCGTACAGTACAGTACAGTGGAAAAAGAAAAGAAATATTATGGCCGGATGGAGGACGTGGAACCAGGCAAGGGCCACCGCACTGGACAGGCAAAGTGGAGAAATCAAGTTGCAGAGGCTTTATTTATGTGCCACTAGGCACACAGTCGATGGGTAACGGGCAACAGCATGTAACAGTAACAGAGGTGCGTCGGGAACATCATTGCAGAATCACCTAAAGGAAGTCAGTCTCGCGTTCATCATACATAGCTCAGACCGGTAAATCTTTAGCCAATTGTCAGATTCCAGGTAATTTTGCTATCCAAGTGGACTGAAAACTGAAAAGCCACTCTAGTTTTTGTTTCCACATTGCTATTTCCATTGGGATATGTAATGTTTCAGACTATTTTTGTATTTGTCATTTTGTACACCCCTGAAGCTGCGACCCTGTCTGAATACAGATGAGTCTAGTCGGGTATGATTTTCCCAGTAAATGATTGGAACGCGATCAAACGCAACAACAACACCAAATTATTGAAAAGATATTACATTATGTATTATCGCCAGCCATTTCCCCAGCACTGGAGTTGGTGGTATGAAGTCCTATCCCAATGGAAGTAGAGATAAGACTACTGTCTTCGTGTTTAGTGTTGCCCCCGCCCCCCCCCCCCTTTTTTTTTGGTGTTGTCTGTTTTCTGTTGAGAAAGGGGTACCCCCGAAACGCCCAGTGTCTTTACCGTCTCGTCCCTTTCACTTTCAGTTCAGAAGCGTTTCCATTTTCATCCACTTTGTTTTGATATTATACTCCACAGCTTCTAGCAGCCGTTTGATTATAATATGAATATATTATGTAGGCCATAGTGTCCTAGATTACTCTAATTACACTATTATGTAGGCCATAGTGTCCTAGATTACTCTAATTACACTATTATGTAGGCCATAGTGTCCTAGATTACTCTAATTACACTATGATGTAGGCCATAGTGTCCTAGATTACTCTAATTACA
>JAULCB010233231.1:0-13154 GCA_032358575.1 Dendronotus rufus
TAGTATAATAGTCCCTTACCTGAAGTCTGGACAATTTTCAGGCAATTTTGTGTTGGGTCATTTACAGGTCTGTATATAATATATTATACGCTGTGGCAGTGTGTGTGTGTGTGTGTGTGTGTGTGTGTGTGTGTGTGTGTGTGTGTGTGTGTATAGGAATGCTATATATATATTCTAGTATACGCTGTGGCAGCAGTCTGTGTGATAGACACCCCCTCCTCCCTCCTCCTCCTTGTCCTCCTCCTCCTTGTCCTCCTTCTTGGGTCCGTTCCTAATAAATGACGTACGTCGATGCGATATTATTTATTGGGCCTTCGATCTTCTTCTTCTTATTGGCCGGGTTACTGGGTACACGTGGCGTGATACTCAATTGAGGTGGAGCCCTGTACCTAACCAGAACCAGATACACTTGCTATAGAATACTATTTTTATAGTTTAATATAAGATGTACTGCTCGTTTGGTTGTTATTGTTGTTGTTACTGTTGTTAATTGTTGTTGTTAATTGTTGTTGTTAATTGTTGTTGTTAATTGTTGTTGTTAATTGTTGTTGTTAATTGTTGTTGTTATTGTTGTTGTTGTTAATTGTTGTTGTTAATTGTTGTTGTTATTGTTGTTGTTATTGTTGTTGTTAATTGTTGTTGTTAATTGTTGTTGTTAATTGTTGTTGTTAATTGTTGTTGTTAATTGTTGTTGTTATTGTTGTTGTTAATTGTTGTTGTTAATTGTTGTTGTTGTTATTGTTATTGTTGTTGTTGTTATTGTTGTTGTTGTTGTTATTGTTATTGTTGTTGTTGTTGTTGTTGTTGTTGTTGTTATTGTTTTTTGTTGTTAATTGTTATTGTTGTTGTTGTTATTGTTGTTGTTGTCGTCGTCGTTGATTGCCACCAATGCTGTCGTTCTATAAATAATTGTTATGACTGTTGATTAGTTGTATGGATGGGGTGGGGGCGAGGCGTGTAACAGACTACTACCAGGCCTCCTGACTGACGACACAGCAGGCTTATGTGACACATTGCGTCGATAGGATGGGGGGCCTAGTCCGAACATAACATACGCCTTGGTTGCAAAGGATGCTGAACTAAAAACAACGCAACCCAACCGTTTTAGCCTTTTGATGGCGTCAACAATACTATTGAGGGTTGATACAATATTAATATACGTCTGCTGTCTCCCACACGAAGACAAAATTGACAGCCAGTCAGCCAACCAGCGCATTGTACTAGATTACTACAAAGGATTAGTCTACTACTACTACTACTACTTCACTACTACTACTTCTACTTCTACTACTACTACTACTTCTACTTCTACTTCTACTACTACTACTACTTCTACTTCTACTACTACTTCACTACTACTACTTCTACTACTACTTCACTACTACTACTTCTACTTCTACTTCTACTTCTACTACTACTTCTACTTCTACTTCTACTTCTACTACTACTTCTACTTCACTTCTACTTCTACTACTACTTCACTACTTCTACTTCTACTACTATTGCTGCTGTTGCTGTATCTAGTAAATTATACGACTTATTACAGTCTGCGTCCATTACGTCGTAGTTATTCATTGTTATGCGGCGTCGGCAGCCTAGTGGTCAGAATATACACCTGGAGATTTTTTGTTTTAAAGAAAAGAAGAAAAGAAGTCACTTGTAATAGTTAAGTCGACAACCGGTAACTAATTCAAGGTTTTATTAATATCAATATAATAATATCATTTTATTTTCCCCTTCGCAGATTTGCAGTCGAGGTCGTCGCTGTTCTGTCACGAAGTCCTCCCATCTACCTCCCCGCCCCCTAACCACCCAAACCCCCCAGCGCCACCCTTGCCCTTGCCAGCCATCGGCCAGCCCCTTCCGTCCGTCAATGGAGTGTCTCACCAGCAGCCTTTGCGGTACACCATCGTCTTCACCGAACCACCCAGACCTGCTGCAGCTGGCCACGACAACAACACCCACACGACCATCAACTCGACAGGCATCAGCAACAACAGCACCAGTACCATACACAACAACAGTAGTAGCAGTAGTAACATTTTACTGAACGCTCTACTCCAGCCACAACTCCAACAACAGCAAAACAGCAACACCACCAACCACAAACAACACCAGCACCACCAAGGCGTCAGAAAAGTCCCCGAGTTGACACACCCTAATAGTACTAGTAGTATTTCTACTCCTACTCCTCATCCCACCCATACAGACGATTGCAGCAGCATCAGCGATCCCTCTTCCATCACCAACTCGTTCTCCCTGTTGCCGGCCTTCGTGTCAGCATCGCCTCCCTCCCTTGCCAACGTTCTTTCCAAAACCAACGGCGTCACACGGGTCAGCCTACCCCCAGGCCCGAATGCAACAATCCCCACCCCCACAGACCTCGATCATGTCCATCAGATCGTCACTCGTGCAAGTGGCGGCACCACTCTAACTGCTCGCAATGGCATCGTCGTGAGACATGATACTTCTACTATTACGAGTGCCGATCATCGTAAAGATTATACTAACTTCAGCAGTGCTGACACCAAGCTATTGATAAACCCACTCCTCCAGCAGCAGTCCACCGGTGTTGTCCCCTCCAGCCAAGTGGGCATCCCCGTCTACCTCAGCCTGTCCAACGACAACCTCAGCCAGGTCATAGCCACCAGCAATACTAATTCCACGGGGTCCAACAACATCCAACAGTTTCCCTGCATCAGTCTGCCTTCCCTGCCCCCAGGCATCGCCTTAGCCACTGCACCACCGCCGCCTGACGACAAGGCATCGAGTGTACTACTCGGGAGTAACAATAACAACCTTTTGGAATGCGAAAACACCAATGGTGGTAGCATTGTGGTCGTCTTGAATTCCAATCTCTCCGGCCAGAGCGATACGTCGTCTGCTTTCAATAATTCGCCTTTGTTGGGAAATAGGCAGCTCGAATCATGTGACAATAACAACGGGCTAGTACTAAGGCTACCGTCGTACGCTAAGACCGACACCAAGTCCAGTGTTGTCAGCAGTGTTTGTGGTAGTAGAGTAGGGACTAACGATTACAGCCCTATACAGAAACACCAAGACTTGCAATCCTTGACGCGTGTGCTTCTACTAGACAAATCTCAAGTGAGTATCGGGAACGATCATTCTCCCGTAATTCACGTCGTCGTCACTTCTCCTTCTTCCTCATCCTTATCCTCCTCAACGACTTCCTCACCCTTATCCTCCGCCTTACCCTTGTCCCACGCCCTCCAGACAGAACGTTCTAGATCGCCGAGCCTCCTCCCCCTTATCCCCCCATCCAATGGGTCAACGCTACATGTAGACATCGACCAACGACGCAACAGCCATCGCAGCCAGCATCTTCAGCGCGTCGTCCCGTCATCTGCCGACCCAACGAGAGAGGAGTCAGCCGACTCCACTTTAGACTCCGAAGAGGACGAGGAAGAGAATTTCACCCGGGACAGCCAGCAGGAACCTTTCGTAGCCGGGTCGTCTGAGGGCATGCACAGTGGGCGCTCAGGGCCAGCCTCAGGTCAGCGTCAACCAGCCCTACATCCCCGACAGCAGCAACAACAACAACACCAACAACAACCGGCTTGTCCGACAACGTACCTCCTCCACAACAACAGCAACACCAATCCTAACCTGAGCCACCACTCGTTCACCACCAGCAACACGTCGCCCACGGACTCGGCCAAGTATCACGCAGCCGCCATGTTGTCCGCCGGCCAACCCTCGCTCCCCGCGGGCCTTTTCCGCACGGGCGCCGACAACCAGGCGGTTGCGCACAGCCGACTACCGGCGGAAGTGAGTCCTGGCGGCAGTTACTTACACGCCCAGTACCCGACCATTTACGGAGGCATCCACGCATCCTCCGCCGTCACGTCCGGCGGACACGGGTTGGGCAGCATGCCGCCCTATTCCACCTTGTTCCCGCAGTTCGCGTCCTCCTCGGCCCCCGGGCCCACCATTCCCGCCCCATCGGGCGCTCCCCTGCCGCAGGCGTTTCCCCCGGGCTCGCTGATCAGCGTGAGTCAGGCGGGCAGGCAGTACCCCCGCGTGGAGTCGTACTCAGCCATCCTGGCCAGTATGGGCAGCCATGCCCTGCGAGGAGGTGGAGGTGGCGGACAGCTACCCGACAGGTCAGTCAAGTAGTATTATAATATATAGCGCTTATCCACGGTCTTCACCATGCTCTAAGCACTTTACAATGTTCAATTTATCCTCTGACAGGCCAATAGCAAACCAATATTTCCTTCTCAACTCCCCGGGGAGCATACAGTGCGATCTGCTGTTGAAAGCGCGTCGACACTAGCATTCGAACAAAATCCGTCGAGTGGGGTGAATGTGGGCTAAGTGCCTTACCCAGGGACACAGACTACTATGTACTACAAAGTAAGGTGGGTAAAAACCTTGGCTGCTTCTTGGTAAAAACGGAGAATAAACTTCTACAAGTTAAGAGACGAGACCGTAAAAAAAACCACACAAAAAACTATACTGCACATTACCTTGATTTATTCTGCCGTTTCTTGCAGCCGTTTTATTTATAGGGTTTGTTTTGTTGTTTGGTTTTGCTTTTTGTTTTTGTTCCGTATCCCCATTACATCACGGATTACTCGAGTTGACGGTGTGCCAGCCTCATTGTTCGTACTATAATAATTGGTACTATATATTTTGAACGGAAAACCAAGGGCTTGTCTCGGCCAGGCTGAAATTTCAATCAAAAGCATTTCGCACCATTGGCACACGCGCCTTTCTCAACCCCATCTTGTCAACCCCGTACCCATACACAACTGCCACTTACAGTTTACTAACTGGGTTTTGGATTTCTAATTTCTAAAATGAAATTATTTCATACTTTCAAGTTAAACGTGAAGGGAAGACCACAGCACAAATTATACAAAGAATAACGAGAATTGAATAGTTACAACCGGACCGTACGCACGATCTGTTTGAGTTATCCGTTTTTGAATTACCCGTGATGTAACAGTAATTATTAAATTAATTGATTTGATTTTTACGCTCTCAATTTAATTTTAACGCTGTTGACTTTATTTATTTTCATTCACCTTTTATACGCCTATTTAAACTGTCATTATAGTTATTATAGGCATAGGCCGTTAAAAATGGTTACACGCATTGCTGCTGGTCGTTGAGGCATTGCATTTATTTATCGAGCAATTATCTAGTAGGGCGGTGACAATGATCAAGTACAGTGTGTCAGGAACATTTTTTTTGGGTGAGAACATATTGAACAGGTTTGTTCTGCATTCTATTATTGTACGATACTATTATTGCCTTATATAATATTATAATTTATTGGTCTGGTTAGGGTTTTTGTTGATGTTGTTATTGTTTGCGTGTATTAAGTAGTTGTTTTTTGTGTGTATATTTTAAAAATGATTTGTACTTTAAGGTTTGTCATAGGAGGACGGGGTGTACATTTTGTAATGCTATTATTATTGGAGTGGACTAGTTATTATCGCCCCTTGTTGCCGTGTAGTAGTCGGCATTGTTGGAGGATACACGACTTGGCAGTCGCTGCAATCGCTGCCTCGTTTGCTCAGTCGTGGTTAATCCAATATTGTTTGTGTGTCGACCTGTTTACCTTCTACTACTCTCTTACTATGTTGTTTGATTTACGCGCTGCACATTATTTATTTATTCTAATACCATTTACTTAGTCAAGTCTGTGTACTCGTAGTACTTGCCACTGTCGGTTTAATGATAATCTCGGTCGATTGGAACAGGTCAGGTGTACTTACTTACTACTCGTCGTCCGCCAGCTAATCTGCTAATCAGCTACGAGATGTCTAGCACTGTTAGTTCGTTACACATTATAGGCACACGTGCACGTGCGTACATATTATATTAACACATACACAGACACACATAATACACACACACACACAGAAACATACGCACACATATTGGCACTTACTCCCATACTGACTGTATTGACGCCAACACGTGAATTCCTGTCATCATACATCTATTATTAGCATCATGTACCACGTTATTATGGCAGTGCCAGGATTGATAATATATTACTACTTATTATTCTATCTCATACTACACAATGTGGCATTCCGAAATCCAGGAAGCCTGGCCCCAGTCACGACCTACCCAACATGAAAGCAGTAAGCCAGAGAACTTAGACGAGCGGTTTTCGTTGGGGTTAAGTTTAAGTATCTCACGGAACTACGTTTTTAGCGCCATTATCTGTAAATTCTTTAATTGATTGGGTCAAGATCTGTCCACAATCATCAACCATCACACCAATCGATAGAATTAATACCGTTTCGTAACAAACTTCTTTTAACTTCTTTTTCCCTGTATGATCATGGAATGTTTAATGTTGACATTTTTTACCCACAGAACTAATAATAGCATCATCACCATCTTCTCATCCTCAGATCCCGCCGCGGACAAGCTCCGAGCGTCGGCGGACTACCCCAACGATCTCCATCTCTTCTCAACGCTGCCCCGCCACAACAACAGCAACAGCAACAACAACAGTTCCGCAGCATCTCCCCCCTGTCCTCGTCCACTACACACGCCGCGTCGGCTCTCCCGTCCCCGTCGTCCTTGTCGTCACACCGACGTCTTTCAGGCAGCGCCTCGTCCAGTCCAGGCCTCTCGTCGCCCGGAGCTGCCCACAATCGGTCCAGTGGTGGCGGCGGTGGTGGGATGTTGGACCACGTCCTTCTACACGACAAGGTGGTGGAATCTCACGGTGGCGGCATCGGCGGTGCCTACGGCCATTCGTCCTTGGTGGACGGAGGCGGTCTAGACTCGGGAGGTGGTGGTAGTAAACTATCCGTCATCTACTCCGCCTCAAACGTCCGATCGTCCGCAGGGGGCGGCAGCAGTTATGGCTACATGCCCAAAGTATCCTTCGACTCGGCCGTGCAGGAGTATGGAGGGGGAGGGCCGGAGTCCCCGACCGTGCGATCCGATTCGTTCTACCGCCCGTCCCTGAGTGGCAAGGAAGGCAGCCTGAAGCATCGAATCTTGACCAGGCCATCCGAGTCTGACGTAGAGAGGGCTAGGGAGAACGCTGGTAGCGGGCGTCATCATTCCGTGACAGACGACCAACCTACCGCCAACAAACGGCCAAAACTGGGGCCTGGGGGTCATAACGGCCACAAGAAGGACAACGGCAAGCCCGGTCACGATACTGTAGCAGGACTGAAGACGAACAGCTTCTCCAACAGTGACAGCAACAACAACAGCAGCAGCAGTGGTGGTAGCCACGTTCACGGCAGTCACCAACAGTTCCAGTCGTCATCGTCGTCGTTACCGCTATCCTCCTCAGCAGCGCCTTCATCGTCGTTGTCGTCGCCGTTATCCCAGTCATCGTACTCCCACCACCAACAGCAACAACAGCACGGGACGGGGAGTAACACCAACAACAACCGGGACGTCCACGACTCCACCAACACCACCACCACCACCACCCCGGCCTCCTCCAACACCACCAGTAGCCAGTACGGCAAGCGGTACCACCACCGACGCGGGTCGTCGTCTTCGCCGCCGTCCCCGTCTCCCCCGCCCCCTCCCCACTCGTCCACGCCCCCTCCCCCGGACGGCTCATCATCCTCGTCCTCCCACCTCCAGTACCCGCTCCACTTCATGAAGGGCTCCATCATACAGCTGGCCAACGGGGCGCTCAAACGCGTGGAGGATCTCCAGACGGAAGACTTCGTGTCCAGCGCCGAAATCTCGGAAGATCTGAAGGTGGACTCTAGCACGGTGGTCCGTATCGAGGAGTACCTGGACAAGGGCACAGCCATGTTGTCCTTCTCCGTCGGCGAGCATCGAGTACAGGTTAGTAGTGGGACCAATACCGGCCTTGGGTGGGGTTCAGGTTGGACGAGAATATTATTACAACAATAAGATTATAATATACTTTATAAATATAATTTAAACTAAATTATATAAAAAGAGCCGGTGCAAACACGTCCTCGAGGTAAAAGATATTGTAATAGTAATAGACTCGCCAGTCATCATCAACATCATCATCATAATCATCATCATCATCACCACCATCAACATCATCAACATCATCATCATAATCATCATCATCATCACCACCATCATCATACAGAATTCACTGTCCCGTCTGTAGCAGACCTACTACTACTACTACTATCGGCCGAATAGCTCGGGCGGTCGGCAATCCAGCAGCGTCTGAAATAGAAATAGAATGAGCGGCCCCCAATACATTGTTATAGTAGTTACAATGTGTGCAGAGCCCCTTCTTTCATGGACTCGGTTTATTCCTACCGTTGTTTATGACACTATTACTGTCGGCAGCCTAGTGGTCAGCGTATCCGCCTTGAGATCGAAGGGTCCAGGGTTCGAGTCCTTGGGAAAGACTCTTTACACGATTCTTCTCATCCTATCGGAGACGGATGTAAATTTCGGAGGTCCCCCTGGCGTTGTCTTTGTCCGAAAGATTGTATACGCGCCTAAACTAACAGGCTGCATGTTTCGTCCGATTTATTATAATATGTTTCGCCGGGGATAAATGTGGCATTGTGAAGCGCTTAGAGCATGGTGATGACCGTGGATAATCCCTATATAGATTATCTCATTTATGATCATCATCATACATAATAATATATCGTTATATACTACGTACGTATGATTATTATTGATAGCCCGATGAACGGTATATCACACAATGGAGAACGACAGTCGCTAGCAGTCAGGTGTTATAATGGTTGTCGCTGTTACTGTGTTAGTGAGCGATAGTAATAATAATTTATTTATATAGCGCCTTATATCCACTTAGAGTGCTCATTGGCGCTTTACAGTTACAGAACACAGAATTCTACATGATAAGATAGCAACTTGAACATAATAGTACCAGTGATATAATATAGCGCTGACCACATGAATAGTAGTCTTCAGCCTTTGTACTCTAGTGACCTTGATGGTGGTGATGACGATGATGACGGTGATGATTTTGTCTGTGTGGTACGACTTTGAATTATGTAAGCACCACCACGTATGTAACAGCAGCAGCTATGCAGCAGCAGCACTGTCTGTCTGTCGAGTAGTAGTGTTATTATCGGTATCAGCCAGTACTGTAGGGGCATCGAGCAGCATTGCGCCGTCGCCACCGTAATCTGGGCATGGGATGATGATGGTGTCAATGAGTAGATGCAGCAGGTAGTAGTAGGCCGGTGGTTTACCCCACCAGTCTGGGCTCTCGGAGAGTACACAGACAAACACCATAATGCATACTACTACTTACTACTACTACTGTAGGCCACGGCATGCGACCACTTATTATTATTATTATTATCTAGGGCCCCGCCGCATTAGTGCAGTAAATAAATAAATACATGAGAGCATAGTTATTTATCTCGCGCTTATCCACGGTCATAACCTTCATGATCTTCAAGCGCTTCATAATACCGCATACTTTATTTTTATTTATCCCCGACGAAACATGTAACACTTCAATCAGTAGTCGAAACATGAAACATGCGACCTGTTAATGGTGTTTACAATTGTTGGGACAAAGCCAACGCCAAAGGGACCTCCGAACTTTACATCCGTCTCAGATAGGGTGAGGAAAATTGTGAAAAGAGTATAATTTTCCAAAGATTCAACGTCGGACAGGTCCGTGGACCCGGTCGATCTTCAGGCGTATACGCCGCTGACCAACAGGCTGCCGACGCTGCACTTACTCCCGCTCCCCCCCCTCCCTCTCCCCTCCTCCGGATATCCTGAGTTCGAACCCGGACGGAGGAAAAGATTGAAATTATAAAGGTGTTCTTTGACTCTCTGTTCGTGGGTTCCAAGTTCTATCGCAGACAGACTCTATATTATTATTATTATTATTATTATTATTATTATTATTATTATTATTATTATTATAACCCATCGCTTGGTGCATCCTGTGCAATAACCTTAGACGATATAATATTGTGACGTTGGCACGAGTGTTCTTTTGAACTTTGACAGCAGGCAAATACAGTTTAGATGTTATCAGAATGGTTGATCATCGAGTCAATAGACCTGGAAAGCTTGTCGCGGGATTATACAGCATTGTATTCGTCCATGTTTAAAAGCCGACGCGAGTAATCCATTGCTGTGGGTACTCACCGACGTAGTTAGTGTCTGCCCCTAGCATTAGCATTAGACCATCGGCCTACGATGCGGGTAAAGCTGGAAAATCCCAGTCTACTTAACGTACCTTAAGGCTTTCCCAGTCTACTTAACGTACCTTAAGGCTTCCCCAGTCTACTTAACGTACCTTAAGGGTACTCACCGATGTAGTGGTTACTGCCCCTAGCATTAACATTAGACCATCGGCCAACGATGCGGGTAAAGCTGGAAAATCCCAGTCTACTTAACGTACCTTAAGGCTTTCCCAGTCTACTTAACGTACCTTAAGGCTTCCCCAGTCTACTTAACGTACCTTAAGGCTTCCCCAGTCTACTTAACGTACCTTAAGATTTTCCCAGTCTACTTAACGTACCTTAAGGCTTTCCCAGTCTACTTAACGTACCTTAAGGCTTTCCCAGTCTACTTAACGTACCGTAAGGCTTTCCCAGACTACTTAACGTACCTTAAGGCTTTCCCAGTCTACTTAACGTACATTAAGGCTTTCCCAGTCTACTTAGCGTACCTTAAGGCTTTCCCAGTCTACTTAACGTACCTTAAGGCTTGCCTCGCCGCCGGCCTGGTTGGAAAGGGATTGGTTCAGAAAGGCAGGCAGGCAGGCCTTTGGATTGCAAATAAATAAAATGATAGCATTTATATAGCGCTTATCCACGGTCATCGCCGTGCTCTAAGCGCTTCACAATACCACGTCAATTTGTCCCCGGCGAAACATGTAACACATCAGCAGACGAAACATGCGGCCTGTTAGGCGCGTATGCAATTTTAGGACAAAGACATCGCCAGGCAGACCTCCGAATTTTACATCCGTCTCCGATAGGATGAGAAAAATCGTGTAAAGAGTCTTTGGTGAAGCATCAAGTTAGAGTTAGAGGGAAGGGAAGGCAGGATTGAGGGTTGATCATCTTCTAGCGCTCAACGACAGACATTTCGGAGCTAGGCTGTCTTCATATTCTCAAGACTTACTTACTAGGAAATCAGGGACCCCAGAATTATCAAATATTAATCGTCCTGCCCGGGCAATGAAGAGTTGGCAATTAGTTGAGGATTCTCTCAACAGTGTGCAATCTGCTTAAGATGAATCAATCGGAGAGCAAGTAGTTTATTTTCAGCAAAGTTTATCTTCACCTGACCTATTGACTAATACTAAAGTTAGAGTAAAGATAGTGCACTCTAAAACCGAGTTATTATCATAGCTAAGAGTTTATTTTAAAAGGGGCTATCTTCAGTATATTGTACTTGTTGACATAATCAGTTGAAAAAAAAAACAACGATGTCAAACACTCACCTCACAGGATTCCCAATGTGGATGTCACAGCTTTCCATCTGGTTCTGTCTACAACGACTTCTCTTATTGACGGTGCTGTTTCTTCGATGCTCTTGTGCCAGCTCTTTCATCACTTTCTCTTCCCGCTACTACAACTATTACATTATTCTAAAATAATAATAATGATAATGATAATAATAACAATACAAAATAATTAAATAATGATAAAATAATAAATTATGTAATGCCTTCATTGTTTTTGTTTGTTTGTCTCCGTTCCCCAGGTGACGGTGGAAGCGGCCCTAGAGCACCCTTTCTTCGTCTTTGGCCAGGGCTGGTCGTCGTGCTCGGTGGCCCGGACTCTGGCCCGCTACGGCCTGGACTGCCAGCGCCTGACGGTTGGCGACGTGTGCATCTCACTGACCCACAAAGATGTGCCCCTCAAGGCGGCCGAGATGAGCCAGCACCACCAAGGAGGCCTCGAGGACACCAAACACAACGTGACCTCGTCATTGTCATCGTCACCCCCATCCAGCCAGCCTACTACTACTAGTGGTGTGGGTGGAAGTAGTGCTACGAAACCCCTAGGACAACACCACCAATCTATGACTTCATCCTCACCGTCCTCATCTTCATCCTTCTCTACCACCAATGTCACCACGGCCCCCTCCTCCTCCTCTGTCTCCTTCCCATCCACCATTCCAATGTCCTCTTCATCTTCTTCTTCGTCGTTGTCGTCATCATCGGGCTCCCTACCCCACCACTACAACACCCATACTACTACAACCTCACCGCCATCTTCATCTTCACCATCATTATCATCGTCCACGGTGGTCAAGCCAGACAACAACGGATTGACCGCTGCCGAAGACATCAAGCCTGTCGTGGCGCGGTCCCCTTCAAACTCTCCCTCCGCCCCCTCCTCCTCATCGCCATCCTCTTCCTCCTCCTCCAAAAACACCACCACCACCACCAACAAACGAAGGCCGTCTCAATCGGAGCTGCCTCCTCCCATCTCCAACATCGTCCCGGTCAAGAAGGACAACAGCAACAGCAGCCACCACCATCGAGACCACCACCACCATCACCATCGAGACCACCATTCTTCCCACCACCACCACCACCACTCTCTACCATTATCGCCGTCGGCATCCTCCTCCTCCTCCTCCTCCTACCATAATTTGAAAGGTCCCAAAAATAGTAACGACGGCGATACGGATGCCATCAAAGAGGAAAAAAACTTACACGACGACATCAAGGGCTCATCAGACGCCTCCCCCACCTCTAATGCTAATACTGGCCTGTCGTCAGACCGACGCAAACGGCGATGGACTTCATCTTCTTCTTCCTCCGCGTCTTCAGAGCAGCAGCAGGCGTACAGCAGCAGCAGCAATGTGAAGTCCGAGGCTGACGTTAAGCACAGCAAACATGGCGGTGGTGGTGAGGACCAGGAAATGGCTTGTTGATGACGGCCATAGATATAACAACAATAATAATATCGTAGTAGTGGTTGTGGGGGCAATAATGGAAGATGGTTTCCATAGACTCGGTTCGCAATTCTCTCGCCAAGCCAGACGTTTTAGGATCCGGTCTGTGCACCACCCTTCTTACCTCCTTGCATCCAACCAGATAGTAATAGTACTGGATGTGTCCCAGGGATATCCTGGGTCCACGTCCTATACACATCCTATACAGTCCTTTACACACCAAGCGAGAGATGTCATAAACCTCATATAAAGTAAGGAAACTAGATGGTGTGCCCCCC
>JAULCB010233342.1:0-13153 GCA_032358575.1 Dendronotus rufus
CTTTGGCAATTTATAACCAGTAATGATTCAAGATCAGGAAAAGAATTTACACCCACCCCACATATTTTGTTTGATTTATTTATAATTGTGTTAATTTTATATGGTGGTTAAGAGGAGACTCTCCTGGTCATTTTGCTTTTAAAATTTTTAAAATATGTAGAATCCAAGTTATGGACATTGGAAGTTGACATTACATAAAATATCCAGAAGAAAATCAACTTTTTCTCGTAACGAAGATTTTCGCAACCCGTCAGGTTTTCCCAGACCGGCTCACATATGCTTCGAAAAGTTAAAGATTTAGAAGAAATTCCATGCAGGCAGTGTGTCCATTGATGACACACCAAAGAAAGCCATGTAAAGACAAAATTTATATGTAACTGAATATCAACCGTGAGTCTGTGCAGCAAATACCAAACACTGATAAGGAGTTGAAGCTGTACAGAATTTCAGTTTTTTCAATGTGTTGCTGGTGTTTTACTCTGATCAAAATATATATTTGTTCCCCAAAACAGAGTCGGCAGCCTAGTGGTCAGCATATCCGCCTGGAGATCGAAGGGTCCAGGGTTCGAGTCCTGACCTGGCCCGACGTTGAGTCCTTGGTAAAGACTCTTTACACGATTTTTCTCATCCTATCGGAGATGGATGTAAAATTCGGAGTTCCCCCTGGCGTTGTCTTCGTCCGAAAAATTGTATACGCCCCTAACAGGCAGCATGTCTTGTCTGATGTTTACATGTTTCGCTGGCATGGTGATGACCGTGGATAACCTTAAATATAAATGCTCTCATTTATTCATTTACTTTACATGTCGGATAGAGGAGAGAAATACATCAAGATAATTTCTCCTGAGAGATGTGCCAGTTAAGTAAACATGTTGGATATACGAATGTTGTTTGACTATATATTTTTTCGTCACTCCTCACTCAGATTCAAAATTTGAATTGCCTGAGTAATTTCCTTGCCTTGGGAACGCTTATCCTCTCCAACAACAATCTAAAATGGTCCGACTTGGAACGGCTGAGTCATGCCCACATCATGAATCTCAGTCTCCATGGCAACCCACTGCTGGACTCAGACCCGTACTGTAAGCATCTTATATTATGTGGAAGATCTAACCTTATTTTAGAGTACTTTCAAATAATTTTAAGATGCAATTCAATTGTTCTCTGAAACGTTATGCTTCAAAACATTTCTTTTGCTGTTTGTAGGACTGTTCTCCCCAACAAATTCTTTTCATTTTTCATAATATTCATCTGATTTTGAGATGGAGATAAATCTTCTTCTTGTATTCCTCAGATCGCATTCATGTGATAGATTGTCTTCCGCTTATCTGGGAGTTGGATGGACGGCTTGTGACAGGTTTGAGTTTTTTGTTCACTCTAATCTTCTAAACTTATTTCTTGAATGATATTCAATTAATGTAAAACCATTAGGTACAACTGTCCGTACTGTATGAAGAATTAAATGGGAAATTTTTTTGGTTTTGATTTTCAGTCACAGAGCGGCTGCATGTGAAACAATTTTTCATTGACACCCAGTACACAGAGCATCCAGTTGTAAGTTTTTTTTCTAGTATTGTATTTCATATCGCAGCCTACAGTGTAGGTTCTCTCATTTTTACATCTAAATGAGAAGCAACACTAAGTAAGCGACATAAAAATGTGTTTGGCTAGCAACTGAGTAATGCGTCCAGTGTATTACTCATAGCGCCATTCAAGGACGGGCACAGTGGGATGATCACCTGCTTGCCGTAGCTCCTGATCCATAGTATTTCCCAGCTCTGTTTTGTTAAAGGCGGTTATTGGTTGTCATTCACCATTTAAGACTTGGCATGGAGCTTGGGGCAGACATTGCTAACAAAAGTATTTCATATTGCCTGATAACACTTTTTTTTTCTTTTGTTATTTTGGTTTACTTATTTATTCATTTATATGTTTTGGGGTTGTTGTTTGTTTGTTTTGGGGGGGGGGGGGGGGAAGTGTTCCGAGGTCAAAGGCTTTATTGCCTTTAAATCTGCGTTAAATTATATTTTGATAATATTCTTTTCCTTCAATTTCTCTTCCTCAGAGACATAAAACATGCAAGACATTCCAGACCACAAAGTTGAGAAATATCGGCACAGAGGGCATTGTCAGTAAGAAGGTACAATACATTTCTATCTTTTTGTGAAAATCTTTTGCAAACATAAGAAAAGATCTGCATGTATTCTTTAAATTTATCAAATTTTTCCAACATAAGATATGTAATCCTATCCTTTATTAACTTTTCTTTTAAGGATTCCTAAAATCATGGAATTTTCAAACATTGTTTCTTGTCCCAGGGAGTTTGATGAATGTGAACATAACTTTCTTTTTTTGGTCTTCTTACCTTGTACAAATCAAATGATTAACAAATCACAAAACGAGAAATCGACACCTCCCCTAACATCTATGTAATATTGTTCACATAGATTTACCATAGTTTAGGGGTTTATTGTATTATGAGCATTGAATATACAACTAGTGAAATGTTATAAACATGGAATTTTTGTAATTCTGGGTCAGTGCAATGATTGAGACATCGATTTTAATAATCTGGGCAATTGCAAGAGTTTTTTAATGTCACATGCTGCAATAGTTCTGCAGAAAAGGTGTAAAACAAAGGTGTGTTGATCTTTAGATTTAAGTATTTCCTCTAGAATTTGTCCAAGATGACTTTTGCAGACTTGCCAGCCGCCCCTGACTTTCAGGGATTGTCCCTGATTCGCGTTTTTACTCAGAGAGGATTTTTTAAATTATAAAGATAAAAAGTAGCTTTACATTTTCCTGCATTTTTCTTTTCTCAATATAATAGCAGTCATCTGGAAACCCATGTACAAGTGCTATCACAAAACATTTGGTATTTGTTTAAAGGGTTCTTTGGAAGTTGAAACTCTTTTAAACAAATGTCATGTGACCGCCGCTCTTACTCTTAAGTGTCGCTGGTTGACTCTCTGAAAAGCTGGCAAGTCTGCTTTTGTGTTAAGAAAATCATGCCAAGGATATAGGTTGTGTATATTACTTACTCCAAAGCAGTGATAAAGAAACGCGTTCAATTCATCATTTCTATTCAGGTCTGAAATCAAATCTTTCATTTCTTTTTCAGTGTAAATACATTTTCTCCAAGTTTCCCATGTCAGAGAAACACACAAAACGTAAGGACAAACAATTTCCATCTTAACTTTATCATATCTTTGTTTAATGTGTATGTTACACTTCATTTTGGGTCAAAGCAATAGTTTAAAAGAAATATCACAAGTTGAAGATGTATGATAAAACATAAAGTAGTGAATTTAATGAGTTGAGCAAGTACTTCAAAAATTACAGATAGGTAAAGGTAAAGGTGGAAGTCTTCAAATAGTTCTCGTTGACAAAGCCTCTATAGAATAAAAATAAGAACGTGTTGACAATGGGAATTGAACCCTTGCCTCCAATGCGATCCCCCCTCCCCCTTTTTTGTATTTCTCAAATATTCCTCCAACACTATGTTGAAAAAAATAAAAGCATTGTTGCACACTGGCATTTTCATTTTCTTTTTTGTTTGTTTACATTTCTTTTTGTCTTGTAAAATCTACTTTACTTAACTAATGAGAGTTTGCCACTTTGTCCATCCAATTCAGACACGGATGAGAGAAGGCTGAAATACCTGGCCAATATGGTACAGCAAGACATTGTACGCATGCAAGAAGAGTGAGTAGATTAATGATGATGATGTATTTTTATCCCTCATATTCCCATATACCTCAAGGCTGAGAAAAGTCATGACAACAGTTTGAGTAAAAAGGCAGCATCAGTGATGTAATGGTGGGTGCATTCTACTCGAGATTGAGGGGTCCCAGGTTCAAATGTTGAACACCCGACGGTATGCCCTTGGGAAGGCATTTTTACACAACTTTCTTCACTTTTGCACTTCTGCGATAGACTAGTATTCTATCCATAAAGTGGCTTCTGCCACTTCACTTATGTGATGCATGTGACAGAAACAGGGATAAGCCCCGGCTCTATGAGCCTAAAGACTCCAGAGGACTTACATTTTGTAGAAAAATGGGAAACAAAAGTAAAGCGTTATTTCTTTTAAATTACTTCAATTCTTATATGAGATTGTTATATAACATTTTATAATGATTAGGCTACCTGCCTGCTGATTGATTTCAAATCCTGGACAGGACATCAGGAAAGGCTTTTAAAACAATCCCCTCCCTCTAATCAGGTGAGAATTGGTACTCAACTGTAAGATGTTTTTTTAGTATTGTAAATGCTTGTTCCAAAAAAGCAGACTAACTGTACTGAAAAAGAAAGTTTTAGAATGAATTAACTTGTTAGGGGATAAGTGGTGTAAATTCTGTAAGTTGTAAGTCCATCTATAGGGATATATGTGAAATTTCATGTATTTCCAGGAATGGTGATAAGCTGTCCTTCAGCAAATACTTTCTGGATAGACTGATGGAAGAAAGACACAGGGATGTGGAAAGATGTAACATGGTGCTACTCCTCCTGGTGGTAAGTCTTATCTTTGCTTGTCTATCAGCCTGTTTGCCTTTCTGTCTATCAATCTGTTTGTCTATCAGTCTATTTACATATATTTCTGCTTGTGTGCATGTCTTATCATAATTTGTATCATTACAACTAATTAGTGTATTCTTTTTTAAATCATTTTTATCTTTAAGTGTTATCTTCCAAGACAGTTATCACAAGTGGTTGGAGCACATCTCTCTTCTTATTTACTAGCACTGTATGACTTTTATAAATAAACAAAAATACTTGGTTTCGCTTTCAAGTCCTATTGATGAAGGGCTATGAATAACCAGTATCAGATTGAATTGTGCAAAAAATGGTATCTCACTATGAACTTTGAACGTTTGAGTTATTGTACTGTGTAAAATAGTAACTAGTCATCAAGATACACATTGAACGTTTGAGTTATTGTACTGTGTAAAATAGTAACTAGTCATCAAGATACACCTGTGGTTGTAGGGCAACCTTGATGAGCCCTACTTCTATTTCTTATCTCTTGTCTTAGAATATTGTCTTACTTTTTGTCCCCAACACTGATGAACATGTCCCTCTACTCTCTTAAAAAAAACAACAACAAAAAACAAGCATCAACAAATTACATGCAGTAACATTTTGTTTTTCAGATTTCCTTAGAGTTCCAAATGCCAACAGGTTTAATCAGGGCATCTCTAGTGACTGCTCAGCTGGATATGATCGGGTAAGACAGTTGTTACTGGTGTCCTCTGGGTTCAATATCCTTCACATGTTTGTTGTATTCCTCTCCTCCTTTTTCTCCTTATCCTCTTTATTCTTGTTCTCCTCATCCTCGTTCTCATCCTTGAACCTGTGACCTTATGATCTCCAGTCAGACAGTGTAATCACTGCTAGGTTACAAATACCATGCCAAAATGTCTTCCTGGGTGTTACTCTACTAACCCTAACACTTTTTTTTCTCATAATTTAGTTTTTACAAGTTTGTTT
Organism: Dendronotus rufus; assembly: GCA_032358575.1. Taxonomy (NCBI): domain Eukaryota; kingdom Metazoa; phylum Mollusca; class Gastropoda; order Nudibranchia; family Dendronotidae; genus Dendronotus; species Dendronotus rufus. Next base: position 5,491 of record JAULCB010233342.1, read on the forward strand.
TTACTTTTGAATTGTGGTCAGGCCAGATTTTTGATTTAAGACCCTAATTTCCTGCTATTTGCTAAAAACATAGACGGGTGGGGGTAAGTTATACTGACTTCTTGTTCACCAAAACTTGCATTGAGTAGGGGGCTCACTTTACTTTGCTTTTAGTTTTGATTTGCTGGTTCTTACTTAATTTGTTTTCCTTTTTTTACTCTACTCTGACCCTACCAGCTCGTTTGGCACCATGAACCTTTTTCTTCTCCCACGAGACCACAGAAGTCGAGTGACTTCTGTCCTACTCAACGCTGCCAAAGTGGATAGGGACAACCATGTGGTATGCTAGCCTGTGTGTTATGTGTGTGTTGGGTGGGCGTGTGTGTTGGTGTGTGCGCATTCCTATGCTTGAGATATTTCAAGGATGTTTGTTTTCTCCAGGAAAGGAAGTTAATATTTTGTGGGAAGCTTTCTTGGAAAAAGTGAGAATACATGAGTAATGCTGCATACCATAGTGTATTTGAGTACAGGTTATGGAATCGGGATTGACTACAAAAGTGTGGAAATGAATTCAACTGAAAACACACATCTGTTGAATGTTACACAGCGAGGAAAGTCGGAAATGACTTGTGTTGAACCTTCTCAATTGAATACGCATTTCCTATTTCCATAAACTGTACTCTAGTACTCTATGCTGTATAATTATGTTTGTGAGAGTTCCTTAAAGCGATACATTATAGCCGTCACTGTTCTTGTGTTTAGAATTGAATTTCATATTTTAAAAAATCCAAACTCAACTTGGTCTTTTAAAAATAAAATGATTGTTTTTATTTCTACCTTTCAGGTAAAAGATTCACAAAGCAGTACCAAAGTTAATTGAATGAATGTTTAAAAATAGACATTAGAAACCAGAGAACGCATTTTTAGGCAGGCTATTTTTGAGTCAACTTAAGGATAAGACCAATTGATTCTTTCTATGTAAAAGAAGAATTTGACTGCCTTTATCCATTAGTGTATCCTTTTGTCCTACCAGAAACACGAGGGAGGCCTGTACCCACAGCTGTTTATGTGTTTATATTACACAGTGGCCCAGCTCACACGTATCAGACAAGCGTCGCACAAAAACATGAAGAAGATCAAACCAATCTCTCAGTAAGCCAAAACTGTCTGGATATAAACTAAAACAATTGACTTGACTTTTTGAATTTTAACTCCTCACAATGCATAAACACTATAAAGATGAATTTGTTTTGGGGGTCGTATTTTTTTTTTTTTTTTCCCCTCAGTTTTTGCTTCATGACACAAAATTCTTTTAAGAGTAAAATTCTCACAATCTTTATAAAGTAGGGGTAGGATTAATTTTAAAAAGCATTTCATATTTTGTTTCCTTTATATGGGTCAAAACCTCAGATGATATAAAATATTAATTTTAACGCTTTGATTGTGAAAAAAGTCAGAGAACATTTTACTGAAAATGATAACTCATGCTAAAGAAGCAGACTGGTGATGATAATGATAGTGATAATGATGAATGGTGTTTGTTTCTGGCATCTCAAGTAGAGGGCTGCATGCAATGAATATTTGTCTCTGTTCAAATGTATTTTCACACAAAAAGGAGAGACAATATTTAGACAATAGAAACATTTATGTGGTTAGCAGCTGAGTAATGTGTTCAGTGTATTGCCCATTGCACCATTCAAGAACGGGCACAGTGGGCTGATCAACTTCTTGCCTGTAGTTCTTGATCCATTTTTTTTTCACCTCTTGTGTTTTTTCAAAATTGTTTTTGGGGCATCGAGCTCTCTCACCTGTTGAGGGCTGAGTGCCAACGCAGTAATTACGGTATAAGGCAAAGGATAACAAAGCAAAACATTTTCCCCAGAAATTCTGACTTCATGGCCCTAATAGCAAGTGAAGCTGTATCCCTCATGATTCGAAACACAAAATTCTTCAACTACTTCACCGTAGAACATGGTATGTGGCATAAATGTAAATGTATCAATGTGGTTTATTCATTTACTTTCACTTCTTACTTGATATGAATACTTTAGTGTAACCTGTCTAAATCACCAAACTGGAGAAAGCGTTTACAAAGTTTCTATCTCAGCTATTACGTTCAGTGAGTTTTCATCCCCTAGCAGGCTGGTTGGTTCCACCAACCTCTTCGTTCATTGAAGCTTTCCTGTCAGACACTTGATGATAACAATCTGTTAATTTCCCACCAAATAGCCAGAAATTCGTTCGTGCCTATGGCTTTGGTAGCCTAATGATCAGCCTAATTTCCTGGTGACCAATGGGTCCTGGGTTTGAATCCTGGCTGGGTCCAAAAATTGTCTAAGGAATTGTTCCTTAAGGTGTTAACATTGCGTCCAGACAGGATTCAAACCCATGCCATCTTGAGCACCAGGCAGACAGCCTAACCACTAGGCTACTAATACCATCTTAATACCATCTTACAGGTAAAGTGTACTTATGACTCTAGAAGATTCACATTATCATTTTTTACTCCTGCAGGAGTGGTGGCCCTTGTTACTGCGGCAACAGGATCTGTTAATGTGGTACTTGACAGCAAAGACAAACTGTTGGAAGCTGAAAGCATGATGGTACAAAAGGGATCCACATCCTCTTGGAATAATACATTTACAGTAATATGAATTCTATTGTTTGTGAATCCCTTATTGCTGGGAGCAATGTTCTCTTTTCAACGATGTGCATTTCTAATGAAGTAGCCCATTTTCTTCATCTTGGCTCCTCCAATGTGTAGTGTGTTGTGTATTGCTGGTTGCGCTGGAAGGAGGTGTCTGTGTTTTTAGATGTAGACACTTGAAGAGAGGATTTTCTACTGATTCTATGGCATTGTGGCAGTTGCTACAACCAGGACCTTTTGTGGGTTAATTCTGTTCAGATGTTTGTTTTCTAGTGCCTGTTTGGTGCGAAATTTTAAAATAAGTGTTTGGCCTTTCCTTTCCAGTTGATTTATTTTATCTTGGTTGTTTGTTTTTGTTGTGTATTGAAACAATGCTTTACCTTTGATTTCTTGTGCCCATTTATCTGTCTGCTGGCTGTCCTGTAACTACTATCAAGCATTTAAATGTGTGTGACTGTAAAGAAGAGAGTCAAATTTTCATACTGACCTATAAAATGCATTGAACAATTTGTTAAATCTGCGGATGTTTGGAGAGTGTCTCTGAACTTCAAACAAACAAAGAGTGTCTCTGGTGGATTCAGTCTCCATTATTTATCTCAGACTATCATCTTACTTGAAACAATGCCAATGTACTTTTTTTGCACCAACAAACTGCTAAAATTTCTATAAATTTATCTCCATGTGTGTGTTCCCTGCAGGCTGACTCTGTGCCAGAGGTTCATGCAACTGTCACCAAACTCATTGTGGAATCCATTGAGGACCGTTTAAGCAAGATCAACCTCAAGATGTCCGCCATACCAGTTGGGGATAGGTACTTATCGGTAAGTTTGTACATTGTATATTGTTACTTTAGTAGTGTGGGCGTTGTACCTATAAATCCAAACAGAAGTTGGACCCTACACTGTGATGCATAGTAGTATATCTAAATCATTAAGAAGAAGAAAACATATTATATTCTATGTATGTGCTGATAGCTCTCACATGTAGACCTCATGCATGGAGTCGTTAGTGTCTTGCCTGTTCCATTCCATTTCCAGCTGTCAGACTCGCTTCCCATCAAGCCACTTCACTCCGTCATCTGGGCATCAACATTTCTATCGAAAGGCCAGCAAGTTCCTCGTACAGACCCTCCCATCCTACGGCCACAGAAGGAGGCACTCAAACCCAAACCTGTGCAGCCCAGTAAGTGTGTTGAATTTGTATCTGTATGGATAATATGTGTTTATTGCTTCATTGATAAATACAAATTTCTCTGAATGATTTATGAATACTATTACCCTGCAAATAACAGGCACTAACGTGGAGATCCTATCCATTATTATTATTATTATTATTATTATATATATGTTGTTGCATCGGTAGGCTCATAATGGTTGGACTGTCTGACAGATGATAGGGGTTTCCCAGGTTTGATTCCTGATCAAGTTTGAATAGAAGTTTTAAGAAAAGAATATTTACACAATTTTCATCACTGAACTGTGAATGTATCCCCTAGGAGTAGTAACTGATGTCATCAGAATATCAGAATGCCAGTACAAAATGTCTAACAGGCTAGCTTAACTGAAAGAAAAGTTTTTGGAGTAAGTTGGCCAAACTGGGGGATAGATAATGTAAAGTCTGTGAGCCTGTTTGTCTACAGGAATATGGACTAGAAAACTCATTATTACCTGCATAAGACTTCTGATTTCCTCAATTTTTTCATTATCTTACAGAAATGGAGGATAAAGTGCTTCTTGGTCCACAGGTAATAAGAGTGAGAATTAAATGCATATGATGGACAGGTTGATAACTAACTAACCTCTGCTTAAACACTTCTTCTTGAGCCTATATTCCCATTTGTTGGGGTCGCTGTCCTCCATACTCCTCTGTCGTGGGCATCGTCCTCTTCAGTCCTCCAGGCTTCTCCTAGTCTTCCCCCTCTTCCTCTTTTCTACTATCATACTGCTCATCCTTTCTCACTACATTTCCATACCATCTCAATCTATTTCATTCATTTTTTTTATGTTCTTCGTACAGATCCTCTTCCTATTTTCTTTTTTTCCTATTTTATCTTTCCTTGCAAACCTTAGTATCTACATTGATGCTACTTTCACCTTTTTAGATTTTCTTGTAGTTGCGACAGTTTTCATTTCTAAAGAATACGACTTTAATTTGATTGGTTGTCACTTGTATTCCCTATTTTGTACACTATTCTTCTTAACCATTCAATCCAACTTGTATTCAATCTGTATTTCAGTTCACTAAAGATTGCCATTGGCAAACATAAAGCTTAAATTTAGGTTGTTATACAATGACACTTTTATTCATTTATGATGATGATGATGAGGAGGAGGAGGAGGATGATGATGATGAGGATGATGATGATGATGACGACGACGACGACGACGATGATGATGATGATGATGTTGCCATTGTTGTTCTCCAGGTGGTGGGAGAGTTGACTATGCTGATGGAAGGAAATATTGCAATGGCTCGTATTGACCAGGTACCAGGTGAGACTTGCAGCTGTGCTGTAAATATAATGTTTATTTATACTTTCTTTTTTTTAAAGTGTGTGTGTATGGGAGGGGGGGGGGGGGGCAGAGATAGATAGGGAGTGCTTGTTTTTTCGGGGGTGTTAGTTGTGCTTGTTTTGTTTGATTTATTTTTCTTATCATTTTTGTTGTTGTTTTGTCTAGTTTGTTTTCATTATTTAGAGTATTGCAGCATCAATGATTATAGTTCAAGAAATCAGAACCAGTTCATTTCATAGGTTGATCTTTAGAATCAATGCTGCTACAGAAATATTTCTGACTTTCATCTTCCACCTCCATTCTCTCCTTCCAGCAGGTGTTTGGAGGAAAGCTATGGTAGGTTCTACTAACGTTTACAATTTGTTTTGTTAATTGTAATCTATTGACTTTTTCTCCAACACTAATGACCTAAAAAGTCTCTAGATGGTCTCGTTACATAAATAATCAATCCCCGTTTCATTCCCGTTTCAATCCCTTGCCATTCTATTGTCCAGTGGCCAACGGTGCAGTGGTCAGCAAACTAAAATCTTCAGACGCACACTTCACCTTTGTGGACATGAAAAGTTTGTGTTTTGATAGAGACATCAACATGTGGCGACCCCTCAAGTCTGTCGGAGATAAGTACGTGTTGTGGCCATTACATTATAGTCTTTAGTTTTTGCATGGGTTGGAAATGAAGCAAGAACATCTCTGTTGTGTTATCCACAGTATAGCCTTACAACAGCTGAAGCTAATATAGGGGTTTGATTATCTTGTATTGGTCGTCATTTTGTAATAGTACCGACTTTACACTTTGTGACTTGTTTTTTTCATCATTGAATGATAGATGTGTGAGGTTTTTGTATTAATCATAAATCTGAATATTTATTCTCAGTTTTGCATATTGATACTAGTATTGACATTTGATCTGTCATTGAAGCTACTTGAATTCTGTTGTCTTATCAAAATAATGTACTAATGTACTTTATGTTTTTCTTTAACTTTCCTTTCTTTTGTTTTCCGAAATGTTAAATAGCATAGTCAGCAATACATTTTTAGTCCCATTTTATTAGTTCTGAAATTTTAAAAGATGTAAAGCTTCTGGTGTTTTGCCAAGCTCGAGAGAAGAAAAGATATTCAGAATCTTTTGGTTTGTTTATTTAGGTATGTTTTATATCAATTGTATTACGATTTAGATATTTTTACAAAAGATCAGACAATGCATGATATTATCATAACACTGAAGAGCATGACTTTGTGTTATGTTTTAGCCTCTCAAATCCACCAGAAGATGAATCACGGTAAAATCATATAGCCATTTCCTCTTTTTTTTTGTTCTCTCCTCCAGTGTGTATATAGTGTAGTAAACCTTTTATATATACCATATCTACATATATTCCCTTGTGCTCTTTTAGAATAACGTCACAGTATCTAGAAGCTGTGGAATAAATCAGAAGTGAGATTAGTGAAAATGGAAAAGTTTCCATCACAGGTCCCGTCACATTCAGAAGCTTTTCCAATATCACCAAATTGACCAACTTCCCTTTTGATGTACTGTGTTGTTTTAGACCCTGTAAGCCGACAAGCCAGCTGTCCAAGTTTATCGCAACAATCCATCAAGATCAAAGGATAATGATGAGGAAAAATACTCTCCAAAAGGAGAAACTTTAGAAAATGTCTTTTATCCAAAAGAATATCAATGGTCCAGACATTTTATTCAAATAAACTGACTTAATCACATGATTCAAACTAATCTTAATCCAAAATTACAGTTGTCCCAGATGTTTTGGCACATCAGTTTTGGAGTTCACAGACACACACACACACACACACACAACGCTTGTGCTTTATCGCCTCCTATTCTCTATGCGTCCCTCATTGGTGCTTACTTTCAGGCACTGCTTTTTCAATCGTATAGTGTTCTCTCTGTTTTTGTCCTTAGGGCTTTCTTTCCAGTTTGTGGAATTTGTGTGTAGCTTTCATGCTTCTCCAACGTAGAGGATAGTTGGCTCTGCTAAAGCCTATACCCCAAACAACAAATGTAAATGTTATTTTCAATGATAACCAGATTTTTAAAAGTACTGTTCAATCAATCTTATTCTTCCACATCATGTTTAAAACTGATGTTCTTTTTAACAAATAGAAGAAAAAATTGGGAGCAGAAAATCACAGATATTAACTGACAGGACAGAATAAATCCATACTGGGTTTTTTATCTATTCATTTAACTTTCACGTTTGATCAGTCAGCCTACCTCTTACCTCTCCATGGTACAACACCACACAGCCCTTTTGCTTATCTTTATTGTATGATCATGATTATATTGTCCATTTTATCCTCAGAAAAATGCAATGTTGTCACTGACATCTGCGCGTTTCTTTGTATTGCTTCTACAGTCAATGAAATTAGTAGAAACAAATAAAAAAGTGTTATATGTGTGGTGGCACAGGGAAACCAGTCGGAAGTCGCGAGCGGTGATTTTGTGCTATGCCTAAAAGAAGTTGAAAAAGTGATTTTTAAGAAAATTTGGATTCAGACAAATTTG
>JAULCB010233675.1:0-12712 GCA_032358575.1 Dendronotus rufus
CGATTCTTTGCAATAAAGATTACAAGCTTAAGAAATGAAATTCCTAAGAAGATCCATTAGCAAAACAAAAAGGGCCAAGTACGAAACACCAGACTTAGAGAAGAAAAAGTGAAAACAGAAAGTTTAGAAATGAAAATATAGAAGACAAAAATGAACTAAGATAGTTTGGACATGTAAACAGAACGAATGATAGTGACAGTAGAATACCAAAACAAATATTAGAATGTAAGCAGCAAGGGATATTACCCAGAAACCGAAAACAACATGACAGGAAGAAATTACAGAAAATATAAAAAGAGAAGGGAAATAAGATTGTTCATTCAAAAAAGTAAGTCAATAGACTTAGAACTGATTGGCGAAGAGAATTTGTTTTTGACGCTTTCACATCATACCGAAAGATTCGAAGGGTATTTTGTTGATCAAGAACAAATACAATATTATTGTGACTCATTACCATCTGCTTACCCAGAATAAAAGTCTAAAGACCGGACGCGTATTAATCGCAAAAATAGAACTCCCGTTTTTTCCAGGATTACTGCTCTATTTATTTGTACAATCATAGGAGTAGAAATGAAGCAAATACAGGGGTGGGAGGACTTAAAAAAAGAGGATTTGAGAATTTAAGCTTAACTTACATTAATAGTTTCATTAAAATACCGTAAGCTTTGCGTCCGTTTTGATATGGTATAAGTATAAGACTAGGTTTCCTTGATCCATATTTATTAATATCCGTGTTCTGTACGTACATTTTTGGATCGTATTTACACTAGAACCGTTTGCCTTATTATAATCATCCTAACGAGATACTTATTAAACTGTAAGCCCTACACAGGTCTTCAGTAGGTATTGTGAAAGGACGCTTTAAAAAGCGATGTCTGCAGTGGACGAAGGAGGAAGAGATTTGGGTAATGAGCACACATTATACGCGGTAAGCTGGAGAGAGAGAGAGAGAGAGAGAGAGAGAGAGAGAGTGAAAGACATACAGACAGACAGCTGAGACAGACAGATGTATGACAATTTGATAACTTTCTATTCAATCAAAACGGTCGATTCTCTGACAATTTGATTCTAATCATTTTACATCAGTCATAATATTATTTCTCATAATAAAAAAGACACAGCATGAATTTCGCTATGATCCAGTACTAATACTAATTAACCGGGTTGTATATTCTGTCCTACAATGTCAACATTACAGTACAGACGTAATCATAGTAGGTGACCGGCAAAAGATGGAATACTGGACCATACAAGCAAGACCAAAAACGGCAAAAGTTGCACTGAGAATGGCAGAAGTTGCACTAGTTGCACCAAAAGGCAAAAATCGCGGCCGCGAGTTGCGATTCGCGGCCACGATTTTCTGGGGTCCCAGAATAAGCACGCAACTAACTGTGCTGTTTTTCTTAATGTCATTCATAAACAAATGAATAAATTAGAGCATTTATACAACACTTATCTACGGTCATCACCATGCTCTAAGCGCTTCACAATACCACATTTAACATAACCGTATGAATATTATATTCTTCTTATTATTGCATAATAATGCGTGAGGAGCTATTAACCGAGATTTAACATCGGTAAGATATGACATCATTATCCCGTGACAAAATTCCAATGTCATATAATTGATCTTACCGGATTTTTTTTAAAGGTGAGAGAATATCTCGGGCAGCGCAGCATAGCAATCGATTTTCAAAAGAATCCTTCATTGCAATTTACATCATTTTCACATTACCAGTAGGGCCTGCATCGGCTAGACTAGTTTGGATTGCTGACATCACCCCTTTTCTAGGGAAGCAAACAGTCCCCCCCACCCCCCCCCCCCTTCTTTTTTCCAAATAATACGTCATATTATTAATATTAAAGTACCCTGAGATAGATTCACGCCATTAACTCGAAGAGATTGAGGTGGTCTAGTGATTCACGCATTGCACTGACACTCGAATGACCCCGGTTCGAGCCCAACTTAAATGACACTTCGTTACTTTCCTTGGGCAAGAAACACCTATTGTCCATTTTGAAGTGCGGGTTATTCCTATCTTTGGGACGATGAATAAAATGAAATAGAAATAAAAGTCGGGTTCAAATTCGCAGAGCGGCGCCGTGACGTAGGCAATAGGAGTTAAGTTTCTTGCCCATGGAAAAATAGGAAGTGCCAAAGCAGGACCCGAACCAGGGTTATTTGGATCTCAGTGCACTGCCTTAATTACTTGGCGACCTCGACTCCAATGAAGGTACATTATAATCTATCTTTCTACAACGTTTCTGTTACCGGCGGTACCTACCTCCATGCCCTAGCTAGTCGAGGCAGCGGTGTAAATGGCAAATACAAAAAATCGTCTGAAACATTTCAATAGTAGCAATGTGGAAACAAAAACGTATGGCTTTTCAGTCCACTTGGATGATAAAATTGTCTGAAATCAGACAATTATTAGCTGAAGATTTACAGGTCTGTCGAGGCTGTCAGTGAAAGGCTCTTCCCCCATACGGGCATACAACTACAAGATGGCGGGATGTTAACTTTTACTTTTTGGGGGTTTTCGGGGGGCATTTTTCAACACTCAGTTCTCCTTTTTATCAATAGTATCAATACTTTCTGTCTTATGCATTTTTGAAATAAGGCTAAAAAGTTTCAAGGCATGAGGAGCAATGTACTCCTCTTCGTTATTCAGCCCCCTTTCCCCCCTCCCCGCTCTAACCCCGTGTTTTCTTTGTTCTTCGCTAAGGTCAACGGTCAACAACAAAATTACAATAACCGCTATACACGATAGAGGGAAGTAACTGTAGCAGAACGCTCGTGAATTATCTTCGTGTGGATTATCTCTCTTGATTTTGACATAGTTATATATATATATGTAGGCATCTCTGACGACAGCAAAAACGTTTCTTTATTTAATTTGGTCCCGGCAAATAAGATTTGATTTGCTTGACAAACGTTTCTTTCTTTCTTGATCAATTTACCTTTCGTACCTTTCGGTACCGCGCAAGCGGTATAAGGCATTGGATAACAAACAAACAAACCTTTCTGTGTAAGTGTAAGGGCCATACAAAACACCTCTACTACATAGACAACTAGCCCGTTTGCTGCAGGCAATCCAACGGGCCCCAAACAATGTCTTAGTCTTAGTTTAGTTTGTCAAACCGTCCTGATGCTTGCTTCCACTTCCAGTTTGGGTCAGTCTTTCAGTATACATCTATAGCCAGTTAAGTGCTTGTATTAGTATTTACATCAATCTGTCCCTGGTCTGGATGATAGAGGCTTCACTTGGTGTGGCATACTATTGATTTCGTCCATCCCAGTATTGAAGATGTTGTGTACCTACCTAAATCGATACATTCATGAAATGCCTTCACCCTTGTCATAAAAAGTCCAATTATGGAAACGCTGCGCCTGTCTTGAATATTACTTAATATTCCAGTGCCTGCTCCCCCAATATTGTCATAAAATGAAGTCTTCTTCCTTACTCTATCCCTCGCACTCGCATCCACACAAATTGAAAACCCTCAGGTCAAATGGAATTCTCGGTTAGCAATATCATAGCTTACAAGTCTCCAAAACATGTTTCTCATCACACCATTATTAACACAAAAAGTCGTATCAAGAGTAGGTCCTTGCTTTGGTAACTTAACACTAACATATCTTTGAAAGGATTTCAAATCACAGGGCAAAGTCGAGTCATAAGGTCTCACACCTGCTGGGATATGAACCGTGGCTATGTGGATAGTGGCTATGTGGGGAGTGCGACAGGAAACCTCTCTTTACTTCTCCAATCCATAATGCCCCTATTTTGTCTCTAACATAATAGGATTACTTATGTAATCAAAACGAAGAGTCATTCTTCAGAAGAAACATAAAAAAACACCCAGAACGCATCATGGGTACAATACATCTCAATTTTGACTGGAATTTATTATCATCCCACAAAATGCAACTTCATCCTCAACCCAGCTGATACCTCTCACACAGCAGACAGACTTCCTCTGACACATTTCCTTCCTCTGACACATTTCACAGACATCCTCTGAAACATTGAACAGACATCCTCTCACACAGCAGACAGACTTCCTCTGACACATTTCACAGACTTCCTCTGACACATTGAGATCCTCTCACACAGTGGATAAACTTCCTCTCAAACTGACACAGTTCACAGACTTCCTCTGACACACTGAACAGACATCCTCTCACACAGTGGACAAACTTCCTCTCAAACTGACACAGTTCACAGACTTCAAGACGTATCAAGGTCAAGAAAAAACTAAACTTTGTTCAGAAATTGGGTCGACTTAACTGTGATAAAAATTTGATCATTCACACTGAGAGTGTGATCTCATTACATGAATTATGGTATGGGCATATGTGGCTAACAACACACAAACAAACTGACTTCCGTTCAACAAATTTTAATCATCTGATAGATAAAAATCATTTCGATCAGGTTTTTAAAATAAGTTTAATGATAAATCACATGCTCACATTCCCTGCATCACAACAAGCGGTCAAAAAGTCTTTCTTGCCTCACAGTACCTATTATTACTATTAGACTATAATAATCATAATAAAATAATAAAAATGTGAAATAACTTCTGATCACTGTTGCACACTTATTCCTTCTTACCTCTAGCATAAACAACATAATAAATATATATTCATTACTAGACTATTCATACTTACACATTCCTGCCGATGTAGAATAATCATTTTCATTTCAAAGTTTTCTTTACCTTGCCATATAATATATCAAACTCTTGTAAATCCTCCTGCTTTTAAACAGCAATAATTCTATCGTTCTTATTTTTGTTTTTTGTTCTAGTTCTAATCATCAATGTTATCCGCTCTAGGAATAATGAAAATCAAATATATAGAATTAGATACAAATATATAGAAAAAGTCTTGCTCTCTCTCTCTCTCTTTCAAAACCACATCATACATACACAGTCATACATGTCTCAAAGTTCATCTTTGTTTTCAATCTTTGTATCCTCCTCAACTTCAGTTTTGTCATCATCTCCAATATCATCACCATCGTCATCATTATCACCATCTTCTGTTGAAGGAGAAAAGAAATGGAAACAATTCATGATATTTCATTGGGCAATGCCATCAGTCTAAAAATACATTACAATCCATTACACAGTGCTATAGACATTTGATAAACCAACATTTTTCCTTATATGGATGGACATAGACATCAAGTTTGGAAATGATCCCACAACCCATCCCACAGTCAAAGGGGTCTCACACTCACACAAAACTCTAGTCTAGGGTTGTGGAATTTGGGTTATCATTTATCAAGGCTAGTTGGGAGTATCAGACTAAACAAGTATTAAATTATACAAATCCTGTTTTCATGTAAAATGGTTTTGGAGGATTGAATCAATATAATGTTTAATAATAATGCGAAAACACCAAGTACTCATGAGAGAAAATACTGTTCTGTTTTGGACTTTTCAAATAGTATTTCAAGTGATCACATTTGGAATAAAAGGGTGACTGCTGTTTTCAGTTTGCTACAGTTACAAATATGTGTCGGTACTCAAACAACTTTTGGCCTATTTGAATCTGAGATTGTACACAAGTAGTAGCAAGAGGCATGTATTCATAAAACGGAAACAAACTCAAAGGGTAAAGCACAAAATGGGGGCAATATAATAGTAGATATAAGAATTGTCCACAACTACAACAATAATAATAATAATAATAATAATGATAATAATGATAATAATAATAATAATAGAGAAATAAGCATTGAAATTCGTGTAAGCATCAAGAGAATAATGGACCTCAACATTCTGTCAGCCACTAAGATGAAATCATTCATTCATCTTTTGACATAATCATCAGAAACAAAGAAGTTCAATACATAGACGACATAAGTAGTCCCCACATTGTCAATCAATCAATTGTAAAATTATGTTATCAAAACATGATCCTCTCCTTCTCTGCACACACAGCACTAACAGTAGTACTTGGTACATGGAAAACCAAGCGGCTGGATCTGTTGATCAAAGGGATATCCGAGACATCAATGACAATGACAATTGACAATTTGACTAATGGTTTTTTAAGGATTGAGACAGTAGGAAAAACATGAAAGTTTGGAAGACAAATTATACGACATATATCAAAAGTGGCCATTGTCCCAAAGCTGGTACAGTCCACCTCGGATACAACAACATCTACAGGTCGAATCTTTTCATCTCATTATAGCCGATGTCTTGTTATATCTGAGTTAGGTCTTGTTATATATCCGAGGTCTTGTCTATATCTGTGGTCTCGTTATACATCTGAGGTCTTGTTATATCCGATGTCTCGTAATACATCTGAGGTTTCGTTATATATCTGATGTCTTGTTATATCCAAGTTAGGTCTTGTTATATATCTCTGAGGTTTCGTTATACATCTGAAGTCTTGTATATCCGATGCCTTGTTATACATCCAATGTCTTGTCATATATACGAGGTCACGCTATATATCTGAGGTCACGCTATATATCTGAGGTCACGCTATATATCCGAGGTCTCATTATATCCAAGGTCATGTTTTATATCCGATTTCTCGTTACATCTGATGTCTCGTTATATCTGAAGTGTTTATCATTATATTATGACTAAATACAAACGGTGTACCCCAGGGGATTTTGCAGATCCTCGCTCAATCCTGTGGTCTCATTGTATTCAAGGTGTACAGTATCAGCTTTGAAGACATTAGTCATTATTATGCAAAAATGCAGGTATTAGTGTTAGTAGATAAATGACATCAAAATCAACTAAACAGAACAATCAAAGGTAACAGCAAATAGTTGAATCTGTTTAATTGCAACGTGTCCAGAATGAAATATAAGTTGTGATAAGGGAAATTGCAATCAAATATTGACTTTTTCTATACAGAAAAAATTATGTTTATTGTAAAAATTTAACGCAAGCAACTGTAAAAAAAGCTTTTCAAGTTGTTGTTACTTTTGCATTGTTATTTCTAATTCCAGGAGACATTGAAAAGCCGTAGATAGGTACATATAAATATGAAAAGTTCAAATTTTATGCTGAGATTCAGAATAAAGATTAAGAATTAAGATTTTGTCCCAAAACACAGGAAATAGACTAGGAAGAGAACACAACATTGTTGGCGACTTAGTAAAATGTGTATGAATTTGTAAAAGGGACTCTATATGAAAAATCAATCACACACAGACACATACACACACAAATGAATCAAACACACAACACTTCACATACTACACACATACATACATACAGACATACAAGGGTTTGAAATTTACTAATACTGATAAACAGAACAGCACTTCAACAAAATACATTGCTCAAGGTATCTTTTCAAAATACACAATATCTCTTCTGGCAAATTCACTGAAAGGGTCATCACACAATACTCATAATAATATACAGAAAAACATCCAATGAAAACATCTAAAATGAACCACATAATCGTATCCAAAATTCTATCAGGAGATTAAAATGGCATGGACATTAATTCCTTTTTAATCTTTGGCTCAATTTCACATCACCAAATCTAATGAAAATAAGACTAAAGCTAAATCCACACAGCCACATACATCATTTGGCAATCAATTGTTCTAAGACAGCTACTGTGCAGTAGACAGGAACTCAAAAAGAGAATTTTCCACGGACCTTGCATCTACGGCTACAACAACCAGGGGTGTAATAAATGGCAAATATAAAAAGTCTGAAACATTAATTCATATCCCAAATGAAAATAGCAATGTGAAAACATAAACTAATGGCTTTTCAGTCCACTTGGATAGTAAAAAAAGTCTGAAATCATCAGACAATTGGCTGAAGATTAACAGGTCTGAGCAACCTTGATAGTGATAGCCAATGCACAGTGCTCAGTCGTGAGTTAGGTACTATGAAGATGTTGTAAGGTACACAGATGCCGATAGAGATAGAGACTAGAGTAATAGTAATAGCGTTACTAAGAGTGCCCCACGTTATTATCTGCAGTTGGTGGCAAACCAGCTGATATGGACGACCACTAACACACTGAGTACGAAAACGGCTGCATAGTTGGTGGAGGCCAGATGACACGTTAGGCCGTAGACCCCTATGACCAGGAAGTGATTGATGACGCTAGGTGTGTCCTTGAACTTGCTCCAGTCTAGAGTGTTTCGCTGTTCGGCAAACTTTTTCTTGAGGTCCTCTGAAAACTTTATTTCTTCCGTCTTTGTCACACGGGATCTCGCTATAGGACGTGGCAGAGAATGGAAAAAGACAAGGGGTAAGGGATAGATAGATAGACAGACGGAGAAGAAAAAAAGACGCACAGATGGGAGGAGACAGAGAGACAAAAGAGGAATGAAGGAGAAAGGTAGAGGGAGAAAGGAGAGAAGAAGGAAAACAGTAAGAAGAGAGGTGAACAGAATGGGGAGAAGGGAAGAGAGAAAGATAAGTTAAAGCTTGCATGTAAATTTTGGGTGATTTTGGGTAAGACTTTCAGGAAAAGTTGTCTGTATCAGTAATTCATAGAAATAGGTACAGTACAAATTTCAACAGTCTTTGAAGGAAACAGAGATTAAAAGCCTTAATAGACTAAAGTAAGATAAGCAGACCTGTAAATGACCCAAAACAAAATTGTCTGAAAATTGTCCACACTTCAGGTAAGGGATTATTCTATTGACTTTCAATCAATACTGCAAAAAAACAAAAACAAAATTCAAGCAGTTCCTTAGATTGAGATTGTCTGAAATCAGACAATTGGCTGAAGATTTACAGGTCTGCATAAGGTATGACAAGAGAGGTAAGATATCCTTTACTGCTCTAGCATAGAAACCATGTGCTGTACATTGCTCACATAACAGAATTGCTGACTGAGAACTGAGAGTAATTCTCTAAATGGCAAATAAAAAAATAGTCTGAAACATTTCATATCCCAATGAAAATAGCAATGTGGAAACATAAACCAGTGCAAGAAAATGATCACACTTAAAATGGTTCAAGAACTACAATGAGGAGCTCAGTAGTGAAATATTTCATAATGTTTAAAAAAAATCCACAACCATAACAACTGATGGACAAACTTGTAGATAGCTACAGCCCAACAATGGCACTGGTTGAATAATAATAATTTGTGAAATATAGGAGAACAAGCTTAAAAAACAACACCCATTTAGAATACACACAAACACACACACACAATAGAAATACTGTGAGGCTACAAAGTAGGTTTTTAAAAAATTGCAAAAGAAAAGAAAAGAAAAGTAACATTAGAAACAAAATTGTTTCACATTTCTGTTGAAAAAAACAGCAATATATAAGAAACAAATGACATAAGTCATAGGTAGTATAGAAATTATGAAAATGCTGGGTCTGTGAGTCGGGTAAAATTAGTAATAAAAGGTGGATTTTTAAAACATGTACATCTAAAAGAATGGAGAATATTCTAACTAAATCAAAATGCATTCAAAGGAAATAAGACAAACACCAGTAAGCAGTGAGAAGCAGATTTAACAAAGAATACCCATTGTGTATAATAATATTATACAGTAGAACACGAATAAAAAATACAAGCCTAGGTGTTACAATCAATTCTTTATATCAGTAGATAAGCATAAGCATAAGTCTCAAATAGGGAAAATACTATTGGGGCACATAATCTGTTCTTTATTCCAATATATAATTATAAATCTGTTACAAGAATTTCTTTATTCCCAGTCTTCACTGTGCTATATAAGCGATTCACAATAAATACCATATTCATATTCATCGCAGTTCATTAAGGATTTTCTCCTAAATTCAATTCAGCATGCAGTACCATTAGCCTATCAAATACCTCTGCTATCAATCAATATACCCATCATTAATGGAACAACAATACAACAATTTGTTACAGTACATGCATGTGGGAGTGACAATGACAATGGGAACACAATGAAAATATAACATTTAGGAAGATTGAAACAAATCTCTCTCTCTCTCTCACACACTTTCTGGGTCGTGTGCTAAAAATGACACTGTGCATGGCAGACTATCGCCACCCTGTGTTGTGTGCAGCAGTGAAAGGAGCTTTGTAACAAGTTCTGATCAAAGAATGCTTTGACTGTTTTGACAGTGGCTCTGATGGTCGCGTCGTTAGAGGTGTGAGGTATTTAAACTAGACGGAGTGGGTTCGAGTCAGCATGGTGACAATTATGTTTTTTCTTCAAATAATTTCCCTAGGCTTCGTCTTTCGGCACTGTTCATTTGTACTTCCAGGAAATGGAAATGCTGCGCTTTTCTTGAACATTATTAATATTCCAGTGCCAAAACAGAGAAAAGTCATGTTTAAATAGTAATTACAGAAACTATCAAAAAGAAGGGATGTAAGCTTGTTGATGTAAAAAAGAAGACATTGAATAGAAATCAGTGGTGAAAGTCTGTTTATGATGCTTAAACATTACAACAAAAGGTACAAAAAGATAAATTGATCAAGACAGAAAGAAAGAGAAAAAGTTCAAAAGCAAGCTTTACATTTACACTCTGAGAAGTTTGTCATGGAAGAGACAATGCAAACGGTATGCTATTGTAATATATCTATATTATCATGATTCTGTAGCAAATAATAACTAAACAAGCTCAATGCAATATTATTTGCTTGATAAAAGCTCTTTACCCAGGACTAAGATTGAACTTTAGTTACCAAATGTAAAACACACACAAAAAGTAAGACAAAAACATTAAGTAGATTTTAAAAACTTTTTTTTATATTCCTTCAAAGGGAGGGGAGGGGATAAAACGTCACACTAACTATGACTATGCCATCGAATCTACAAGGTTATTCACATGCCATTGCTGCAATGCCTTTCCAATGAAATGGACCGCCAATTCATGAACAAAACTGCTGACAGCAAGTCAGATAGATAACCAAATCAAAGAAGATGTAAATAAATTCATGGATTGTTTCCCTTCAGCATGATTCTTCCATATTGCCTCCAACTCGAAAAATATATAACATAAATCTTTGGATCAAGCACTAAAACAGTAACAGATTCAATAAAAGTAATTCTGTGCAACACACAAACAGTCACCACCAAGCAAATAACCATACTATACCTTTTGGTTGGAGTAATGCTTTGAGAAATCATTAGACAAAAACAAAAACAAAACAAAAAATAGAATAAAAATGAAAAGATTTTGATCAGTATATTATATAATACTATCTAAAAGAACGAAAGGTGTACGAACCTTTGGGTGATTTCACACATTCCTCCTCCTTGTATTCGTAGCCCGTGGAGCAAATACACTCATAGCCACCAGCCGTATTAAAACATTCCTCGTTTGTCTTGGAGCACAGACTGGAATCCAATTTACATTCGTCTTTATCTAGAGACATAGAAGAAGAAAAAGAAAATAATATTTGAATTCAACATTTTAACTCCAGTTATGATCTGATCTAGCTAGAGGCATCAAACTATTATCAAACATCAACTCTGGGTTTTATGAACAAAGCTCTTTTATTAAGATTAAACTAAAAACTAAATTAGTTTGTCTCAGTCTCGGCTAGCATGTTCAATTTTGCAATAATGCAATCATAAGTCAAGCGACTAAAGGGGTATTTCTTTCCTTGAAACCACCTGGTGCTGAAACAAATTAGGTAGGAGACAAATCCAACATCCGAACCTGTACTAACGAGTATTCCACCAGTTTAAGAATAAAACGGACAAGGCATGGAAGCCATTTCTGGATAGGACTTAGTTTACCGCAGATTACTTCCCCCAAAGAACACACATGCCCATTAGTATGTACCAGTTATCATCAGGTGGATATACACTAACCACTCTAGGCTACCACGGGTGCCAGGACACTAGCAGACCCGTAAATGGCCCATCACAAAATTGTCTGAAAATTTTCCGCAATTCAAGAAAGGGATTATACAATTATTGACTTTCAATAAAAAGCAAAAATATATTTTCTACTGCTTAGTAAAGCAGTCCCTAATATGGGGATTGTCTGAAATCTGAAGATTTACAGGTCTGCACTTGGCATAAAGCCACTTCAGACTGTAGCCTATACTATAATATTTATAATCACCTTGACATTTCCCGTCCTCTAGGTGTTCGTAGCCCTCCTTGCATTCGTTACATTTCGAAGGCCCCGCCCCTGTACAGGAAGTACACGCAGAATCACACGCTGGGGAAGAAACATCAATGGTTTTGTATTGGGCACGTATTCGTTGATAACATTTAGCATACTATTATCTGGGTGATATCAAATTATCTATCATACGTCTATGCTAGGACTCAAACTAAAACTGAACTCATCATGGCAGGTCACCCTGGGTTCAAACTCATCATTTCCTGATGCTAGGCGGTGCACAGACCACTGGATCAACGAGAGGGTAAGTTGACATTGATTGAACTATATTACTCAACTGTATAATATAATTTATTAGTGATGAAAAATAACTTAACTCGGTACCAAAATAAATCAATTTTCAACAATACAATTTAGTTAAATAAAATGAATAAAATTTGTCGTTATTGTCCCAAAGGATAAGACCAGAATAACCCGCAGAGCAGCGTCGCAACATAGGTAATAGGAGTAAGTTTCTTGCCCAAGGAAAAATACGAAGTGCCAAAATGGGACTTGAACCCGTGCCATTCGGGTCTCAGTGCAATGCCTTAACCACTCAGCCACCTCAGTTATAAAAGTATTCTCGCTCCATCCGTAGTGGAGCAGCGTGTAATGGGGGGGG
>JAULCB010233786.1:0-13140 GCA_032358575.1 Dendronotus rufus
CGACACGCAGTAAGCACACGTTGGGTCTATTCTTGCATCCTCCCTGGGGAGGAACCTCCCGGACCCCACACGGGGGGATAGGAGAATAAATAATTTATTTATGGTGTATGTCGAGTCATAACTAAACTTTCTTTCTTGATCAATGTACCTTTTGTACCTTTCGGTGTAAGCTTTAAGCATCATAAACAAACTTAGTCATAACTAAACTAAAAAATGTAGACCTAATATTATTAGATAAATACAATATAAGGATGGAAATAGTTGGTGAGGTTTGTGTATCTTTTTAGTATTCTTATTGATTAAAAAGTTTTGGCAGAAAAAAACGATAGCACCTAGCATAAATCAGTTTTGAAAAATCATAATGCACTGCTGAAACATACAAAAACAATAATTTAATGATGACGATGATAGTAAGGCAGAAGATAATACATATATATGTAATAACATCCTAATCATCCTATCAATGCTGAAGTTGAAATGCAAAATTAAATACAATAGACTCATCATAACATTAGCTTTCACCCTCATGAATATTCACTTGCCATTTCGAATTGCCCTTATTTCGTCTTCTCATTTCTAATACTACTAGCATATTATGTGACTACATCTTTTAATACATCAATGCCACTCAAATTTGACTCACGATCAAAAAGTCCTGTATTCGACTCCTAGGGGTCCAAAATGTTCTAGTACAAGTACAAGGTTTGCTGTACAGAAGTACATAATTGGTCGGCTGGGGATAGTCGAATTTTGTATAAAACGCTCTGAGCATGGACAGTGAAGTAAGTGACTGTGGATGAGTGCTAGGTATAATAAATGCTATCATTTTCCACTGGGCATGGGAAGCACTCGTTAAAACATCTCGACGGTCGATAGTATACAACACATCTCGCTGTACAAGACACTTGGAATACATGGAATACAAAGCTCTATTGAATGTAGTATGGCAACAACACTTACGAATAATTCACAGCACCCTTACAGTAACAATAGTAGTAGTATGTATATACATAATAATATATTGCAATCTATAAATAAAAAATAAAAAATCAATTGTGCCAAGGAAAGTACTGGCATAGTGGGGGGGGGGGGGGCGGTTACTGCACTGACTGGTAACTGGCTCACCACCGGGGAATTGTTGGTTCTCGTACGTAGTGATTAGAATTAATGTTTTAATTTGAACGCTTTAACTTCAACTACATGACGATAAATAAATCAAAGTAAGGTTAGGGAAATTGGAAATCTTCAGTTAAGTAATATGAGAAACATTTGCCATCTCGTTACTTACTTTACACAGTACAGAAGATTTCCATTTTCATTAACCTTGTCTTTGTTTACTACATAATATTAATATATAGCACTGCTTGTTGTAGTAGTACATACAACGATACGACCTCAGATACAGGAGGATCTAAAGACCTTTTAAAATGACACTTTTTTTTTTACCCTCTACCTACAATGCCGGCATTAAATGAATGTGTTCCTGAAGTCATGACTCAGACACAACAGTCAGCTGTCACAGGATCTTGAAACTAGAACACATTCTGATCTATGTCAAATATGACGGATAAAATAAACGTGGAACCTAAAAGCCACGACTCAGCTATATTATAGTAACTAGTAACAGTAACAGGATCTTGAATATATGAATCTGCTAGAACATGGTTAAATACATGTTATAATATTTTCATACTCAATTAACAATTGCACACTCTATTACATTTCCAGGAAGAGAACATAACACATTTCTGGTTTTCTAAATAATAGCAATGACAAATTACATGTATATATATGTATCTCTAAATTGCAGGCAGCAACATGAATCCAAAATAAATTTATTATAAATATGGTGACATTTATACAATGCAAGAATTAAATGAACAAAACATTTAATGAATAGGCAGTTTGTGAAGTAAATGAAAAAAAACACCTGCACTTAGTGACGTCAGAAAATGAAGAAAAAAAACTTTTTCAGTGTTGCTGACTATGAAAGTTTTTGGAATGAAGACGTAGGTCGTAGGTCACAGGGTTCAGTAATATTTATTTGATTATCAAAGTTGAATTCGCAAATCGTCACTGGGCTAACCACAGTGTACTCTAGTATAGTGCTAACCTTTTACTAACTCAGAGTTAAGCCAAAATGGAATACACCCATCACGTCATTGCCCTGTTCATGGTGCATCTAATGTAGAAATTATTCAAAAGTGCTTAGCCATTTTATCCTAATAATGAAAAATTTTCGTAGTGGCTTAAGTCATGCTATTAATAACAAATTTCAAAAGTTTTATTTTGCCTTTTTCTCAAAAGTGAAAAAAATGTGTTAGGCCAAAAGGTTAGCCCAGTGACGAAATACTAATTATTTTAATTATAAAATACACCTAGTTTGGAGGTTATACGACATGATAAATCCCCAGCATACTTCCAATTCCAACCATTTTGGAACTAAACTGTCTCAGATATTCAATTATAAATGCTTTTAAAACAATGCGAGATAAAACATACAACAGCAATTACACAAAATTCACACTTGATTACTTGGAGTTGGAGAAGAAAATAGAAGAGAAAAGACAAATGTGTATACAGTATCCATTCTTCAGGAAAGAATTATAATACTTTTTTACTTCAGTGCAGATAGAATGAAAATACAGTTGTGAAATTGAGAATGAGAATATAATTCATTGAAATAGATACTTTAAAAAGGTGAGACACAAAATTAATCTTAAAAGTTTAAATATAACAACAATTTAGTAAAATTAAGATCAAATAAAAATGGAAGTGAAAAGGTAATTGTAATTAATGCCCAATTTAACACTAACACAAACTTTAATTTATATCCAACAGGCTAATCCTCCCTTGGTCATATATAACTAAATTACAAAACAAAATTCAAAATAACAGAGAAGGAAAAAATCAAAGGCAGATTAATGAACAAATAATTTTCCTTATAAAGCTGATCCACCTATAGATGTCCACCTTCACATAATAAATAGGAGTCTTATCAATGCAGATAAAACATTTAACAATCAAAATCATTAGGATTCCACTAAGTTATATTATATAAGGTTCAATTCAATCCTTGTTTGTGAAGACATCATCACACATACACATTCATGACCTTTTCTATCCTAGCTCTGCATAAGGGACACACTCTTCTGCTAGCCGTCCGAGAGCGAACAATTTGATCAGCACACAAAACACACAAACACATGTGGCGACACGGCATTACTAACACTGACTTGATCTGATCCTGACACACTACACACTTCCGTTTGTCTTTCTCTCTTTCCATTTCTCTGGTAAACTCTTCCGGGCTACTCAATTCTCTACCTCCTACCGAAGACGGAGTTGATGACCGACTTCGTAAAGAGTAGCCGTCGCCAACATTTGGTAAACTAATTTCTATATCCTGTTCACTCGACTCGACTGAAACTGCGCGGGAATTAAGAGATGTGTCGCTGTCAGAATCATCTGAAATTACAGTGAATCCATCCTCAGATCCTTCATCATCATCGTCATTTTCTTCATCATCACTATCATCATCAGACACATCATTACTTCCATCTACAGTTTCCGAGTCACTCGCATCCGACTCCTCATCCGGTTCATTCTCAGCATCAGCCCTCTCACCTCGTCCGTTATTTCCAAACGCTGCCGTTCCAGGAATCATCCACACGACGTCGTTACTCTCATCGTTCCCCCCATACGTATCTTCAAAGTCACTCTCGAAATCCCGATCATACTGCCAGTCAAAGCTCGGTCGGGGTCTTCGAGAGCGGAGTCCCATAGAAAAAATCTTCAACCCGTGACCAGAAATATACCTCGCTGCATTGGATAGAATAAAATACAACAAACACAGGCATATAATTCCTAAGTAGGTCTCTTTCGGCAAGACAGTAAATCCATGAACAGCGTTCTCTATCATCTTATCTTTGAGCGATTGTATACATTCATAGAAGTAAACAGGGGCATATGCGATGGAGGCCAACACAAAACCTAACCCTTGCCAAGCACCAGTTACAACACTCGCACAAAACTGGCCTACACTGGCCAAGAACATCACAACATCAGTCACTAAACTTACACAACAAGCAGCGCTCCAGGAAAGGGCAGAGCCAATGGAATCGTAGACATCTAATGTAGATGCTTTAATGCTGAAGGTAGCGTCAGACAACGTGCTCCACACGGAGCTGCTGAAATTGATAATACTAGTGTACACATCTTGCGCAGAGCTACACATTCCGAATACCATTTTGCCGCAAAACGTGAAAAATGAACCCACAGACGAGCAAATGACATCGATGAAATCTGACACACATCCAATAATTGCTTGCACACAGGTTGAAATTTGTCTGACTACGCTACACACATACTCGATGATGACATTGAGAACAGACAAGACTGTAGCCACAATACTGTAATTGATCCTTGCTACATACTGCACTGTGTCTTTAACTGTGTCTATGCCACTTGCAAGATAGCTGCAGAGTGCATAGAAATATGTTGTTACGCTGACCAGAAAAGACATCCTCAGCACGATTTACACCATCATGTCATCTTGTAAATCCACACAACTGGAGCTATTGTGAGGTGGAATGAAGACAGAATGCTTACTGTCTTCCTCTTTATTAATCCATGCCTTTATGCTAAAAATCCATTCCTTCTTTCTACAGCATGATCCAAAACCTAGAAGGACAAAGATAAAAGAGATTTTAAGTTATATTTAATTTATTCAATTCAGGTGCATAAAACAATCAATATGACGAGTTTTCAAAAAGGATGATAATGGCGCTTTTAGGGAACAAGAAATTAACTTTTGTTTTTTTCAAATAAAATTACAGACCTTGTGGAGAAAGTAAAATGAGTTATAGCTAAAATAAATAATTAATACAGAGCTGTCCTATTAGAAAACAAAAGTGCACCTGTCACTATAAACTATACAACAAACACACCTCAAATCTTTGAATTTTAGTCTGGAAAGTTATCAATTGGCATGGATGAATAACTCAATCCTGTCTAACTCTCTTCCTATCAATTGCCCCTTTATGCATTGAAAGGAAAAGGATATCCAATTGTAGCTCTATTTAGAATATGATGATGTGTGTATAACAATTTTGAATTTTACTGCAGAAAATAGAGAAAAGGACATCAGAGTAAAGTAATAATGTGACGTGGATAGACTGTCGATATGTAACTGTATTTAATTGACGTTGTTCCCAGTGTTTAAAAACATTCTAAATATCATCCTCAGAAAGGATAGACTCTAGATACAGAACAGGCTAGCTAGAATTATATCGAGACTAGACTAGCTTGTCGTCTCCAAGGGTTGCTCGAGGTTGCAAAAGATTGGCATTCGACAATCGCATTCTCAATTTTCGCTTGACACCACAATGAAATCACTATTGTGACATTGCCATCAATGCCACAAGTATGTAAAAACAGAATATTCGGTATGCATGTTTACAATTTACATGTTATGGGTCCGTCCATGCAAATGTATTACGAAATTTGACAGCGTTGCAACAAGTAAAAAGTAAAGAGTACCTAGCTTGTCCAAGATCAAAACAATCGTGATGCCATATCAGAAGAACACTTCCGGTCAATCCTACAGGAAATTCCCGTTTCACGAAGAGGAAAAAGAAAGTAGGCTTACAGTTTCTCAAGACGTTCAAATTGTTATAGTTTTGTTTTGATCACTCCTATGCTCGATATGTGCACTGTATCATGTTGAGTTATGATTCTTGGTGATATTTCTTACTCCTTCCATCGAACCACACTTTGTATTTGACAGTGTGCGTTTTGCAGGTGAGTACCCAGAAGAGAAATCAAGAATTAAAAGTTATTTCGAAAATGTACGGAAACTGTGACTCATAGATTGATCTGGAACAGATGTCTGCTTTATAGTTTCAGCTGACTTAAATTGCGTCTTCTTCCTTTGCGTGCTTTTAACGATGCTAGAATTTGATTTGTGATATTTTGAGGGAAAATAACATCATTTGTGGGATAACAATTTAAGTCTGGGGATTGAGAAGAGAAGAAGAAGAAAAAAGGAAATAAGATGGTTATATTATTCCGCCTATATTATTGGTAAAGAGGAAGGGAGGGAATCTTTAATTTGTTCCATACCTGACAGTTACTTTGGAAGTAGGTTTTGGTGTCAAATGGGGTCAACAATGATACTTGTTATATATATACGCGAGTTAACAATATTATCATTTCCACTGCATGATTGTATCTGATAAGAATTTAGAATGGCATTTTTTAAATTTATATTTCTCCCCTCAATCGCATTGAGTGAACATACCGTGCTGTACTCTCAACTCAAAACAAATGCTACCGTACTTCGCAAACCATTGGTTGTTGTAAGTTGTTAGTATTGAAAAGGATGGATAATATTATATCTCTTATCTTAGTGAGTTAAATTCGCTTTTATCCAAAATCGGGCCCATCGATCACTAGGCGGATTTGCTGAACACTAGGCTGTCGACGCCATGTTAGCAGGGGTCACAAGTGTACACTCAGGGGACCCGTGCATTTACAGGAACCTTTGGATTGATGACATTGAAGTTGATTTGGCCAGTTGGCTACAGGAGGCGAGGTGGCTGAGTGGTTCAGGTATTTTTCACAGAGACCCAAATGAACCGGGTTCGAGTCCAGTTTTCCACTTCATATCTTTCCTTGGGCATGAAAATTAACTCCTATTGCCTATGTTGCAGCACTGCTCTGCGGTTGATGTGCGAGTTATTGCGGTCTTTATTATAGAGATAAATTCTCTGATTTATTTTTTATTTAATTTGGAATTAAACCCAAAATGACACTGTGCCCTTTGGGACAATAAAGGCAAATTTTATTAATTCATTTATCATTATATTTATGTTACTAAGATAAATAAGTACGTATAAGATAAGATAATCTTTTTTCATCCTTACAGAAGATTGCCCTGTTCACCCCTCCATCTCACTCAACTCAATGTCACATCCTGGGGCTTGAGAGGACTTACTATGGTGTGTATTACCTGGACAGTGACCTGCCTCGGGAGAAGTGTTGTTTTGTTATCCTTTGCCTTTTACCGTTTTGACAGTGTCGGGACCCAGCTCCATGCTCAGTCTTAAATGGTGAATGAGGTAGATGCGCCCCATCAACCAGTTTTGATGAAACACAGAGCTAGGAAATACTACTATGGATCAAGAACTAATGGCAAGCAGGTGATCAGCCCACTGTTCATGTCCTTGATTTGCTTCTTTCTTTGATCAATTTACCTTTCATACCTTGATTGGCGCTATGAGCAATACACAGGATGCACTACTCAGCTGCTAACCACACAAATTTTGTGTTTCCTTAGATTTTCCTCTCATTTATATGAAAATGAGAAAACCAGGCTTCTCAAGAGAAGTGCTGAAGGGGAATAGGATTTTGCCACCTTTATGAACTCAGACCATACAGTTGACGTCGGCTACTTCTGCCGACACTGCTAACGCGGTATAAGGCATTCGATAACAAAACAAAACAAATTAGCAACAATGAGATTACATACATAGATAAAATTAAATCACTTGCTTTATCGTACCTTACTACTTACTTAATTGACAACAAGAAACGCCAATTATTTTTGTCTCGGACAAGCTTGTTCACCTCTCCCCAAGTCCAATCCCATTGTTTTATCTTACAGGTACTCACAAATCATTCTCATTCGTTACATTCTGAACTAATCATTTTTCTTTCCATTTTCAGATTCAATGCAACAAAAAGAGATGTCTGCATGATTTAAAACTATTGAGAATACCAGTAATACACGACATCATCCCAAAAATTAAGTCCAAGTTCTTTTATAAGCCTAATGTGATTTTTAAGTGATATTAACATTTTTACAAACTCTAAACATAGGTACACTTTTATTGTAAACTTCAATTTCAGCCGATGTGAGGTACCTATTTAAATATCTTTTTTATTTAAAAAATTGTTTTACCAATTCGAGACTTATATTTCGAGGCATCTATTTCTATATCAGCATGAAAGCCCAACATGAGGTGACAGTGACGAGTCGACCACAATTTCAACACACTGAAAATGCTGGTTATCATCAGTGAGTTCACATTTTCCGCACTTCACGCGATAATGAGCGCTGCGGGAAGACTCGTACTCCGACTGATGTATTGGTGCTTGTGTTTATTGTTTCATTTCGCCTTGGGCATTCTCGGCCTGGAGGATCGGCCGACCAGTGCGTTGAGTTGGCTCATGCTGATCATCCTTCTATTCCTCTACTGGGACGGCCATAACTACGACTGGCTGAGTGCGCTGTCGAGGCCGATTGCCTTGTGTAAATATCTTCAAGTCCGATTAGGACTCGTTCAACCATATCGAGACATGCACGAGTTCGCTAATCATAACGACATCCTTCTGGAAAATCAAATCAACGATTACCGGGAAGCGGAGCCGTTGACGATGCAACTAGAGGCGGAGAATCGGGAAAACGAAAACGAAGAGAACGACTTGGTGGAAGCGGACAGACATCGCATAGACATCGACAACAGAAGAAACGTGGAGCTGGAAAATGGCCATAATAATTTCAGAGTACATCTCGAAAATAGACAAAATGTGGAAAGAGAAAGACAAGATTACAGGATGAATCGTGAAAATCAGAGAAATCAAACTAGGTATTTTTTACGACAACGAATAAGAATGCAGAATAACGTATGATATTTATTTTAATTTTAGTGAATAATCTGTTACGTAAAACATATTAATATTATTACCCTCTCATCCTTTCTCTAATATGCCATGGAATTGTTTGTCTCCCCTCAATAATGATAATGAGAGCTTTATCGTGATAACTTTTATTGAATGCATAGTTTGGGGAAATGGTTGAATAGATAATACTGATGTTGAATTTTTATGAGACATCCATCCGTTATACGTTACAACTGCTGTCTTACAAACAGATGGGCAATTTACCTTCTTTTTTTTTAAACTGCCATTGCCATAATTGTTTTTGTTTTGTTATCCAATACCTTTTACTTTTACCGCTTTCGCAGTGTCGGCACCACACAGCTCCATGCTCAGTCTTAAATGGTGAATGAGGTAGATGCCCCAATAACCACCTTTGACAAAATACAGAGCTAGAAAATACTATGGATCACGAACTACGGCAAGCAGGTGATCAGTCTACTGTGCACATTGCCATAATTATATAATCGTACCAGGCCATTTCCACTTGTGACGTTATTTGATTTACACACAATGCAGACAGATTATATATATATTTATAAGTAATAAGGTTTTTATGTAGGTAAGGTTTTATAATGTACACCCTAATATGAAGAAAAAAAACTTTATCATTAGATTTTAATTTTCCCCTCTCATTCTCATTCTTTCTTTCTTATCTATCTGTTTCCCTTACTTTATGCTGCATCGCCCAGTGTAGGGTCCGGCTTCCATGCTGGAATATCTTTGGATAACAAATTGTGGACAAGCAGGTGATCATCATACTGTGTAATTTTCCCCATAATAATATGATAAAGCCAATTGTCAACAAATGCAGAAAATTCAACATATTATGTACATAATAATAACATCAACAACAGAATCCAATAATGAAGAAAGAAGACAATTTTCGTACACCTACAAAATTGTCCTTCCTCTCCCTCTCACACACACACGCACACACACACACACACACTACCACACACACACACATCGCAATGTTAGATATTTCATACCGGTACTAAAGTTAGCACTGAGTGCATATCATTGTTAGTACATATTATTATGTCATATATTTTTTTTTTGCGGTTTACATAATATCGAAGCTGGTAAAAAAGGATTAGTACTACTAATGATATACGTATTTTATAAAATGTGTTTACATGGGCGTTCAGCTTCTGACAATTTTACTCTGAACAACTGTGTTCTTTGTTGTGTCATCTTTTCTAATGGGAATGATCAAAATCTATTTTAATACTAAAATAAAATTGTAAATTGTTAATCAAAATTCATCTTTTTAATGTATTTTTATACTCAAATGTTATAATCTAGTACTAGTAGTAGTTCTAACGATGATATGTACTAATCTAAGAATGATGTGTATGTCCATGTTTCTTAATAATGATGAATAATAATAGTAAAAAAATTGTAATGGTAATAATAATAAATCTTTATTGTCCATTTCTGTAAATTTGTCATTTGGTCACAATACTTCATATTACAGAGACATGTTATTATACCTGCATAAACACACACACACACACACATGTGTACACACACACACACATGATAATTCTGCAGTCTGTTGTCAAAATTAGATGTTTGATAAAGATCGTCCTCCCTCATTGTGGATGGTTAGAATTTGTCCCCTGTAGTTGTAGTAGTGGTTTATACATACTTCTGTTTTGTATTGTTTAAACCAAACTACAGTATCTTGTCTTATTCTTATATTCTCACCTCTGTGTGAGCTAAGAATGTGTTGATGAATGTGGTCCCTTCACATTCACACCTACACACTACTCAAACACACAAACACACACGTGTGCATGAGATACAACATATCACCCACACATACAAAGGTGTGCATGAGATACATATCACCCACTCATACACGCAAACACACAGGTTTTCATGAGATACATATCACCCACTCATACAAACAAACACACAGGTTTTCATGAGATACATATCACCCACCATGGTTGAAAGTTCGCCGGATAAATCCGGCACCGCCGGATTTTTGATTTAGAAAATGACGTCTCGCCGGATTTTGATTTAATTTCAAAATCGAAAAAAACGGCGACCGTCGCTATACGTACGAAAATAAAATTCTCGTTATGTCCAATAAGGGCGAAACGACGGGTGGACGACTTTCATTAACACCTCAATTTGGATGCGCGCATGCGTGATAGCATGGTAGAGTGTATTTTGTATTCTATACTGGTTGGTTTTCCATAGTTTTGTATGACTCCGGTAGTTGCCGGATTTTTTTTCCTCGGCCTAAACCTTTGCAGGATAAGTTTGGTTGAGTAACTTTCACCCATGTCACCCACTCATACACACATACAAACACACAGGTGTACATACTCAAAGCGTGTATACATTGAGATAAATACATATCACTCACCCATTCATACACACAAACACAAACATACAGGTATACAGAGTATACATGCACAAAATACCTATAGATTGAGATGCAAATTACATTTACATTTACAGATAATAATATTCAAAATATCTTGCAAATAGAAATGAAAAAATATATATTGTAGGTATCTGTAGACGGCACCGTTTCGGGTTTAAAACCCTCATCAGTACAGATTGTTTCCCTTTACCAAATTTGGTAGGTATGTTTTATACGGATTCTACCAATATAGAATATAATTATCAGTTTTAATTCTTCTATGTTGTATTTTGATTGTTTATCTTGTTATATTTTTGAATGACTGTCAATGGTGAATGTAATTAATTCTAAATCTATAAAAATGAGTGTGAGAAGAGCAAATATATATATAATATGAGTGTATGGTTGAGAATGAATGATATTGTGTAGCGCCTTGAAGCCTTGGCAAAATGAACGTGCAAATGAACATAATGTTTTTATTACATGACTTATTATTGTAAAAGTAATGGGTCTTTTTTTGGTTGTGAAAAACACGGTATAACTTCTGTTGAGACGGAACTATTATTATTATTACATGTGTTTCCATGCATTTATTTTATCAATCTTTTTTATTTCCATTCAATCTCATTTAAATTTAAAGATCTTCTGTACAGATGTTTTCATCAAGCCTTCGTGTTTCACTGCCAAGTTTTTATATTTGAGGTGGTTCTTTGGCTGGTTATTTTATTTACCTCTCTAACTCTAAGCTCTCCCTGTTGCCATTTTGGGTGTTTTGAGTTTGTATTTGGAATTTATTTCCCAGTGTTATTGCTGTTTTATTTCTATATATATATCAATATAATATAATATATTATATTATTCTTTCTTTTATCCTTCAATTCTTCACATGTTGAATTAACAATGTTGTTAATTTTCTGTTAATTGTCGTTTACTTTTAACTTATATTTTCCCCACCACTGTCTGTATAACAAATTATGTTGATGGACTCTCTCTCTAACCCTAACCGATCAAAATAGACCTGTCAATCTTCAGTCAATTGTCTGATTTCAGACAATAATTGTCTTATTTCAGACAATCTCGATTGAAGGAACTGCTTGAATTTGAATTTTTTAAATAGTATAATAATCCTTTATTAACTGAAGTGTGAACAATTTTGTGATCGGTCATTTACAGGTCTGAATTAAAATGAGTTTTATGTCTTTCCAGATAAGGATTTTAATTTTAACAAAGTGTGTTTTGTTGGTCTTTGTTGTGTGCAGTCGGGTGGGTGGAACATCAACTCGTTGTTTTATTATGGCATTCATTTTGCTCCAAATATAAAACATCTTGATAATAATACTGACGACATATTAATATTAATACTTAAAATTAAAAACGTGTTTGATCTTTTTTTAGATTGTATCAAATTGTATTTGATAATAAATATTAATACATTTGTGTCTGAGTTGGTGTTTTTATTTTCCTATTATTAGTTGTTTACCATTACCATGTTTGGTGACTGTGTTGTTGAGCTTGAGATAGACATTCTTGGGTTCAAATCCTAGCTGGAGACATTCCATATTGAGTCCTTGGGAAAGACTCCGTTTTGGACTGCCTGGTGCCAATGCCTACCACACACAATGTGTGTCAGAGTCAGTGGCACTCAGGTTCATTCCCCCAAGTCACAAATGGTGAATGAGGTAGATGTACCAACTGCTTTTCACAAAACACATACCTGGGAAAGACTGTGGTGGATCAAGAGCGAACGACAGGCAGGTGATCAGCCCACTGTGCCCTTCCTTGAATGGTGTTATGTATGATGACTATGAGCAATACTAATACACATGACGCATTACCCAACTGCTAACCTCACAAATGTTACTGTTGCCTTAGTGTTTCCTCTCTCTCATTTATATTATATGTGAAAATGAGAGAACCTACACTACAGGCTAGAGATGAAGGGTAGGGTACCCACAAACAACGACATCAACAGTAAAACCCAGATTTGTTCAAGCTGCGACAATACACCAGAGGTGGTATGCGGCTCACAAGAAGAA